>JZLH01S0204784.1:7265-20641 GCA_001188425.1 Eucidaris tribuloides
ATATACCAGTGAGGCATGGATGTGTTTGGGTGGCATGGGTGTGGATTTCCTGACAAAGCTGTCGAATAGGATCTTGGATAGTGAAAGAATGCCAGATGACTGGAGGAAAAGCATGTTAGTGTCAATCTAAGAATAGAGATAAATTGCAAAGTTAAAGTAATTATAGAGGAATAAAATCAATGAGTCATATACGATGAAGCTCTGGGAAAGAGTAGTGGACGCTAGGCTGAGAAATAAAGTGCCAATTTTGTGAGGAGCGGGTACGGCTTTATGCTAAGTACTCACGACGGATGCAATATTTGCAAAAGAGGGGCACTGTATCTTTGCAGATCTCGAAAAGACTAATGACAGGAGCCAAGAGAGGAGTTATGGTATTGCGTAAGAAATTCAGGGGTAGTAAAAGTATGTGAGGATAGTGCAGGATATGTAAGAAGCATGCTACATGCAGGCCATAAGGTGTACAGTAAGGTGACTGAATGGTCCAAAATGAGAGTTGGATGGCACCAAGGATTTGGCGCTGAGCCCTTTCTGGTTTACAATGGTGATGGACAGGCGGACGTATGAGGTGGGAGGCCCAATGAACCGGCCATTATCTTAGCAGATGACATTTGTGATTTGCTCTGAGAGCAGGGAGCAGATTGAGGACAAGTTGGAAAGTTGGAGATATGCTATGAGAGGAAGGGTTGAAATATAGCCGGACAAAGGCAGAGCACATGTGTGTTATTGAGATTGTAGCTGGAGATACGGTGAAACTGAAAATACTTAAGTTCAACATTGCAAAGTAATGGGGACTGTAACACGGAAGACAGTGAAGAGAGTTACAAGAGAGATGTGTAACAAAGTTGTATCGGGCAGAACAAAGGGGAACATCAGCTATATGACAGTGGTTGGATCAGCCACGATGTGCGGGCTTGAGACAGTCCCTCTCACAAAATGGCGGGGAGAAGAGTTTGGTGTGGCACAGTAAGATGTTGCGATTTTCTGTGGGAGTGACAAGAAGAGACAAATTTAGAAATCTAAGTTTGTGAGAGGCACAACGAAATCAAAAGTAGGAAGGATGCGGGATAAGGCGAGTGGGAGAAGCCAAAGGCGAGATAATGGAGTACGTGCATAGGGAAAAAGATGTTGACAATGGTACCACTACGAAAAAAAGGAAGAGCGGTAGACCAAACAGTAGGTTTGTGAACATGGTGAATGTGGCAAGAGACTAGAGAGGATATGAGGATGGTTGGTGTGACAGAGGACATATCACAGAATAGATCGTGATGAAGAGACCGTATTTGCTGTGGCCACCTCTCATTTGTAGGAGAGGCCGAAAGAGAGAAAGAAAGGTGTTCCACAACTTCCACTTGTGGATTTTGTTTACCTATCTATGTCATGCTTGGTTGCTTCACGTTAGTGTAACAGAAGTAGCCGTATTATCATGTAAAATGTTAAAGATCAGGCTACTGCTATAAATTGCAATAGTATAGCAGTACTCTCACTTCCCATGAGGTTTACATCTGTGTGTCAAAATCTTCGTGAGGAGCTGACAGGTAATCATCCTGTATCATTTTGAAATGTATGTGAGTATTTGTGCGTGTGTTTGTGTGTATGTATGTATGTATGTATGTGTGTATGTATGTATGTATGCGCGTAGTACTTTTAATGGTATAGTTTAAAGTAATATATTCATTATTATTATTATTATCATTATCATTATTATTATTATTATTATCTTATTATTATTATAATTATTGTCGTCATCATTGTCATCACCATTGTCGTCGTCATCATCATCATCATCATCATCATTTTTGTCAGTGTTATATCACCATTATCATTTTTGTGTTTTGTTGTATACATTATATATTTCATTTCAATGATTTTGCTGTCTTCAAATTGGCAACACCATAAATTATTTTGCAACAAATTACACTGAAAATAATTGATACAAGTACCAAAGCGTTATTTTCAAATGTTTCCGTTTCTAGCTTACATTTTTATCTCATTTTATTATTTTTTTATAAAAACTTCTTCAAATTGGCAACTTTGGTAATTATTTGATTATAATGATGTCTAGAAAATGATTTCCAATTACTTATAACAAAATTTTATGTACATATGGTGCCCAATTTCACTACAAATGGACAAGGAATGGCATATTCCATCCTCCTGGGCAAAATTTTCGAGGGCCCAATATCAGAATTTGCGTTTTATGTACAAATCAACATCTGTGCCAAATTTGGTGCTTTTAGACAAAAGTGAACAATTATTCGACTTAACCGCCGGACTATAACTAGTAACTCACGATAAGAATTACAAAGCGCAAGTGTAATATGATGAATATTTCTTGAAGAGGGGCCTAAGAAATTAATCAGGCCTATTTCATTTCCAAATAGAATTGTGCACTGATTCTGTATTATTCGGATTTTTGATTCAACCTATTACATTTGGGTGCTTATAACCATTTTGGGGCTAAACTCATGCAATTTTTTAAAACTTCTCTTTTTTTTTTACTTTTTATGTTCGGACAGACCACATTAAGAAAAATCCACTATATCGATAAGATTAACTTACACCATTGAAATTAGTTCAAAAAAAATCCTGAAAAAACAATAGTAGATAAATTATAGTAATGCATTTTAGTCAAACTCCGCATATGATTTTGATGTAATATGGTAGCAAGGTTATTGACCTGGAACTGTATTTCTTCTCAATTCAATTTTTTCCACTCTACAGTGTGTCCCAGAAAAAAGGAAACCGGATTTCATCGCAAAAATATTCATAATGAATAGTTTCTTCAATAAATTAGGTATGATTGTAAAGCTGTGTTCCTCTTCTTTCATTTGATACATTACTTTTTATTAATCGTTCACGCATAATTGAACTAAAACAATGGATATTGGTGCTACCAAAATTTCATTTGCACGCGCATATTCCATCTTTGAGTCCATTTCATGGTTAAAAAATGTAATTGTTTTTTTTTTATAAAAGCATGACGTAAAAATTCAGAATTTTGTCTTTTATATGACACCTCAGGCGTAAAAAATAAATTATGTATGCCGGAGAACAAGTAAAATTAAAACATGCCTGTTTTAGCATGATTTTTTAAATGAATAAATTTTGAGAACTAGAGGCGAGCAGAACAATACGGTTCACGCACGGCTGACTTCACATAATATCTTGCTCGGGGTACAACAATAGCTCCGAGTCATGTTCGCAAGGGTAATTTATTGCTTGCTGGCTGCCAATTCCAGAAAACTGCTACTGAATGCATTTTGGAACATTTCTGAAAGCAAGCATCATTTCAAATTGTCTTTTTTCACTGATGCAACGCTTATTTTTCACAAATGTGGTATCATATGAAAGAAGATAAAATAAGCTTTTCAATGGTGCCCTTCAATGTCGAAAATACTCAGAATACATTCAAGCATGAAAGTTTGAATTTCAAATTTGCTCGTGCAAATGATTTTATACCTGTGTCCCTTCTTATTGTCTTTGCTCAGCCATGCGTCAATGGGAATCTCTGTGACTGGTATCAAATAAAAGAAGAGAAAATATGCTTTCCAACCATGTATAACTTATGTTTCATACTTGTTTTTAAGATATTGAAATATCTTCATCAATCTCGGTTTCCTTTTTTCTGGGACACACTGTATATACAAACGGAGAATCATGGAACAGAAAGGCTTATATTGATAAATTGTATGTATGTTCTTTTCCGACCCCCAAATGATAGCGCTAATTTGTTTCTGACCCATAATATGGCTCATTACGCTACTGGATGTATGCATTATAAACTATTTACTAGAATTCTTCGCAAATGAATGAAAATTGCCTCAAACAGCATGATAGACCTGAGATTAATTATTACGATTTGTGAAAATTCCTCCGCAGTCTCCATTACCACCATAATCATTCGGTTTTCCTGAAAACCACCGATTTGATATAGAGTTAGAAATAATACCATTTCATTTTCGAGCAATACAGGTCCTGTCAAACAACATTACATACGTACTCGTACTACTCGATAATGCCGCTGTGAGCCCCTTGCCATTACAATATTCTGTCTTTTAGGGAAATCTCAATTAGAGAGATAGATATTTTGAAGCTACAATTGATTGCTGTCACTAAATGTGGTTTAATTTTCTTCAGAATTTAAATTGTCTTTTGTCAGGGCCATTTTGGGGTCAAATGTTAAAGTTTACCTGCAAGACTCTTATGACTCATAACTTGGTGCAGTTTCTGTAATAACACCGCCATGTATCATAATTCTCATAATACTCACAATTTCATTTTTTGCAACACATTCCTGTTAGTTTCCGGCTACATCTTCCTTCAATTATTTTTGTATAATCTGTTTTGTTGTTTGTGGCCTTAAAGCCATTTTTGGGCTTGACTCATAATTCTTAAAAACTTTTTTTTTTAATATGTTTTGACCGACTTGTCGTAATAAATATACACTTATCCATGAAAAAACTTTCCTTATTTATATTAGTTTGTGGCAAAATTGATGATTTGTATGCTTTTCGGGCAGACATGAGAATGAAATAAACAAATGGGAAATTTTCACGAACCCATCCTGAGAGAACGTATGTATTAAATCTTAACAAAAACCCTGACCAATATCACACTCCATCTTCAACATAAAGGGCAATTTTCATCATTTGTTCGAACGTCATTATGTCAAGAGGAAAGTCTCTGAAGAGGTCATCCTAAATTATGTGCTAAAACCAGAAAAATATTTTCTCGCACGTGAACCAAAGCAGATCATTATTCCAGCAATCGCCCCATTTTCAAGGCAACCTTGGGGTAAATTGACACGGTCTATCCAAAAGCACCCGCCATCTTCATCATTACCGTTGGAAGACTGACCTGTATTTTGCAAATATGATTTTAGAGTTACAGTATAAAATAATACTTCTTGTTGAAAAGATATTTCATCACGCACTGTTGGTCATATATCTAATCTTCAAATATAGTGTGTGCTAATACTTCTGAAGTGTTTGTTCATAATGCCATCATAGTTCCCTGCCCTTGCGACCAAAATCCATCATTTTGTCAAATCGTACGTTTTATTTTAAAGCAACTACAAGTTGTCACAACTCATATGTTTTACTATGCATTCTGTCTGGTTGCATTTAAAACTGCAATTGTATGTACAATCATGATACTGTGTATGTACCTACTGCAGAATTTCTGAGAGTAGTATGCAGTTATTTCTAAAGTAAGAGTCCAAAACATAAAATCAAATCATAACAGAATATGTCATTTGATTTTACTTAAATTTCTTTTCCTTTGAAACTTGATATTTGAAACAAATATAAAAAGAAAGAAAAAAACTCATATAACATACATCGGGAGCCTATACTCTTCGTTTATTTTTTTAACTCTTCCGATCAATTCCAACAAATTAATTTTAATGTTTATGTTTCTCAAATATCGTTCTTTCCGACAGGCCTAATCAGAATGTTGGAAGGGCGTATTCAGTAAAGTTGTTTGAATCTATATTTTAAGATTTGACATTTTTTTATGCGGTAATAGGGTATAAGTAATTTGCTTTAATTTGTCTTTTATGATTGGGTAAAACAAATGAGATTACTATCAAAAAAACTTTCCTTTCTAGTTAGTACGCAAATTAAGATTATTTCTTCACCAATGCCTTATACCTTTTTGTAGTTGCTAGGAATGCAATTTGCAAGAAAAAAGTCAGTTTCGAATTTCTTCCGACTAATTTAAGATTTTGTTTTAAATTCATACAGTCAAAAATGAGCTGACAAAACAAGTCAAGTGAAGTGATATCAAGGTTAATGTTTTTACAGCCTTGGGGCTGAAAAGCAAGTTGATATGTAAAGAATACCCGTTAAGACTGAAACTGAGCTAAAATAAGCATACGGTACTTTTACGTTGTTAATTTTACACGACCATTAGAGTAGTCTAACTACCGTACGTGACTCATGCACAATAGATTGACAATTGGTTATCAGATTAGAACATAAGCTCAATGTTGGGCCAATATTGAACTGCCTCTGCTATACGAAGAGCTTGTAGATTCTATCAAGTTCAATTGGTCAAAGATATACCAGGCGTATGGAATGAAAAAAAAAGATAGCGTTGCAAATATAAAAATATACAGGTATGAAAATATGCCGAAAATGACCCATCGTACATTTTTGTTTTCAAGTCTGCAGGAAGTGTACCAGAACCTCAATAAAATTTGATCGAAATCGAATTTCGAATTTAATTAATTCTTATTTGAATCATAGTCTAACAACCGTGTCAGTACGTACAGTTTGTATTTGCCTTGTTTGGTTGGTTGAAATCTGTCTACTTTGATGAGCTTCCGTAGAACCCCTTATACCGTTTCCTATTACCGATGAGTGTTATACAATGTCAAGTAGTGCCAATTTCCGGATTAATACGGGTAAGTATCCCCACTTGTACCTCAACAAAAGCACTTGACATCAATTCAATACCAGTTATTGGTATGGAAGTTAATGATTTAATGTTAAATTCTTATACCTAGATTTATATTAATTCCTAGGACCTGGTGAAGAAAATGTTCATTCAGAAATACTTAATGAGCAGTTGCTTCACATTAATTTGCATTTTCATCAATTGATTGTTGAATGATGGGAAAGTTAAGATTCATATTTTGTAAGAGCTCGGTGGCTTTCTGGTGAGCCTAACAGTCATTGTGATGAAGACTGCGTATAAATTTTGGCAGAACGTGTAATCGTCCTGAGGGCTATCATGGCAAATGGAACGATAGGCCATGTTTTAGGTTACGTTGGTTCATCTGCGAAAGGAGTGAAGGTAAGTAACCTTCCCCTGTTAACATTGAACGACAAGAAGAAGAAGAACAACAACACCAACAACATTGAGCAACCAATCTTCCTATAACAATTTACACACCAAAGATGCCCTAAGATGCCACCAGTTTTTGGACGATGCCGCATTGACTAATCTTGTAACCAGTGGCGTACCGTGGGTCCACTGATTGGGGGGCACCCAGTCGCTTGCTCGAAATTGTATTTTCAGATGATGGATTTATAACACTGTGTACGCCAAGTGTATGGTATAGCGGTGCTGAAATGCTAAGGGTTGTTTCGGCCATGTTTGTGTTAAAGTGTAACCAATTTTCAGTCATTTGGTAACAAAATCCCTTTTTTGTTAAGTTTTACAGGGATATTTTCTGCATATGTCATAATTAGTGAAAAGGTATCTCCGCGAGCGAGCGGTTTGGGAAACCTTGATAATCTAAGAAGAAAAACGTGTTTTGGTGATGTATTCTTTCAAAGTAATTAGAAATAGCTATAATGTGACAGAAAACGGAATTATAAGTGTTTATTTACCCCCTTATCCAACAATGGGGTGGGTAATAAAAAAACTGACTTTTTTTTTTACAGTGGCCGCAGATTTTTTTTTCCGCTTGGAAGGGGCTGACCATCCTAACAGGCCGATTCCAGAGGCCTACCTTACAATCCCTTGTAGGGTCCCGGGCGGGGGTCAGGGGGCGGAGCCACCTGAAGCTGGCGAGTTCTAGCGGTCTATGAGCTTAATTTCCCCCTCTGCTGACACTATATTTTTGTGAAATGGATAGTCGGCAATAATTAAAAACCACCCCACTTTTTAGAGATTTTTTGCCCCTCCTGTGGTATAAATTTTGTATCATGAATAGCTGATGATAGCAGGTTATTTCAGAACATGGAAACTATTAAGGTTATTATTCAGAAGACAAAGCGAGCTTTGAACCCTACAGTTTTTGAAAAGATGTTTGGTTTTGATAATGACAAATTTCTTACTTACTTATTTCTTTTACTTAAATATTGTATTTGTATGTGTAAATTCCAAAATAAATTATCTTTTGAAGGTTACAAGGCTTACACTGTCAATAATAAAGACCTGGAATATAGTGTTGCGCAAAAGAACAACAAGTAAGCTTGCCATTTAAAAAAAACCCTTATTTGAAGCATAGTCTAACAACCGTGTCAGTACATACAGTTTGTATTTGCCTTGTTTGGTTGGTTGAAATCTGTCTACTTTGATGAGCTTCCGTAGAACCCCTTATACCGTTTCCTATTACCGATGAGTGTTATACAATGTCAAGTAGTGCCAATTTCCGGATTAATACGGGTAAGTATCCCCACTTGTACCTCAACAAAAGCACTTGACATCAATTCAATACCAGTTATTGGTATGGAAGTTAATGATTTAATGTTAAATTCTTATACCTCTGCTGACACTATATTTTTGTGAAATGGATAGTCGGCAATAATTAAAAACCACCCCACTTTTTAGAGGTTTTTTGCCCCTCCTGTGGTATAAATTTTGTATCATGAATAGCTGATGATAGCAGGTTATTTCAGAACATGGAAACTATTAAGGTTATTATTCAGAAGACAAAGCGAGCTTTGAACCCTACAGTTTTTAAAAAAAATGTTTGGTTTTGATAATGACAAATTTCTTACGTAATTATTTCTTTTACTTAAATATTGTATTTATATGTGTAAATTCCAAAATAAATTATCATCTTTTGAAGGTTACAAGGCTTACACTGTCAATAATAAAGACCTGGAATATAGTGTTGCGAAAAAGAACAAGTAAGCTTGCCATTTAAAAAAAAAAATGGAAATTTACATTATACTGTAATTTTCATGATCTGTAGAATAATATTATGTTATGTTTTGTTATGTATCAGAAGTTAAGTCTGTAAAAGTTTAAGATGATTGCCAACATATTAGGTGACTGTTTTGCTGTAGGTTATACTAAATTTTGGTTGTAATATTTCTGTTTGTCTCGTCCCCTGACAGAGGAAGTTATTTTAATAGATCATCTTGGATTGTTAAAACTTTAGAGTACTCAGTTTTGTGACTTAAAAAATTCCTCTGTCAGAGCAAGGTCAGAGTGGATATGAGCTGCATTCCCTTTGTATGCATTACACTAATGTTTTTATGTTTAATACTTTTTTTGTGTTTTTTTTAATTGTTCTTTGATTTTTCATAATCATCGATAATTATCTGTTTATGTTCTTGATTTTGTTGATTCAACAAAACACACACACACAAAAATAGAAGTGTTAAATTTGTGGTCCAGATTATGGTCCATGATCGATACTAAAGGAAGAGCCTAATTTTCGCACACTATGTATTTATTCTAACATTATATACAATTACAGACTATAGGAAATACAAGGCTTTCATATCGCTTTTATTACTTGAGTGACCGAAATCACAATTCCAGTACTTTGTTGCGCCGAATCATTTAAAGACATCTTAAGGGCATTAGTTTCCACTTGTAGGGATTCTAAACAAAGTTGATTAGTGAAGAGTAACAGGTAACAGAATAACAAACATTATTTTAGGTAAAATAAACATTACTTTCGTAGATTGTCAGTTTAAATAAGCAGAAAACACAGGGCTCACCAGTTCCTTAAACACCACTTTTACATCATTAATGCGTCCATATTATCAAGTTAACTTATGACACAAACATACACGAGTTCGACTTACTGAAAACGACATCGTGCCCTATGGTACAAACCTCCGTATATGGCATTTAACAACAAACTTCGCCCCACGTCCGGATGTCTGCCAATTTGAAACGTACTGGATGGTCGTGACATTACTGGTAGAAGTCACGGGATCTGGCAATGTGGACCCTATAGCGTAGAGTATTTGTGCAGACGAGTAAGTAGGACCATCTTTTACCCGAACTTTAGCTGAACTGCGTAAGTTGAAATCAGCGAACCGAACCTGGATGGTAGTATCTGATGGACTCCTTACATACCAGAAGCAGTTATAGTGGGCTCCGTCGAGATTACGATAGTGGGGAGATGTCAATGTGAGACTCCGTACAGAGCTGTCCAATACAATACTGCCGCCGCATGAAACCACCACATCGGTCGGTTCCCATGTCTGCGCGTCTGTTGGAAATATAGGAAGCAATATGATTGTATGTGAATTCAACTCATTCTAACTTTCTTCTATTTTAATTTTGTGTGAACAGCTGCATTTATTATGGAGATTTTTTTTCCAAGGGATAACCAAAAACAGTGTTTATACACTCATTTCAATCGTTGTATTTAAGAAGCAGTACTGAATCTATAACCATAAAGAGCATACATGGACACAAGCAATGCACGAAGCACAAGGCACGACAGGCTCATATAAATGATTGTTTCATGTTATATTTCATGTTATATGTTACATTGTCAAACTTATCCCACAAATTTCGTCAGTACTTAAAAGTAAAACTTATGAGTAAAGAACTTGAAACTATTATATAAAGTTATTGAATTAACATATTTCGCAAAGTTCTTTCCTAAAGGAATTGTATATATTTGACATCATTAGTTTTCTCTTTAATATGCATTTCTTCATATTCTGTACATTATAAACTTCAGCTATCATAATGTTGAATATTAGTGTTTCTTAATATACGGTTGCTACATTGAAAATTCAGTTATGGTTCGTTCACCTTACCTGATATGCTGACATCGGCAAGAAATCCACGTCCGTTGGTACCACTGTTGGCGTCATAAAGCTCCAACGTCAGTGCTTTACGCGATGACACCCATGGTGGTATATCTACATCTATATTGCCACTAAGTTGTGAGAAACCGTAGTCCCACGAGGTTGATGACGGGTGGTCGAAGACGTTAACATATTCATTGTTTGTTGTGTGTACGTCCCTCAAAGTCAGTCGAACCTGCATTCCCGATGGAACTTGCACACCACAATGACTTATGCGAAAACATTATTATTTTACAGCTTTTGGGATGACACTAAGTTTAATTCATAAAGTTTATCCTATTTGCACTACATACTGACAATTAAAGACAAAGCCTCGATTGGACACTATCATACACAAATTTACAATTGTATTTCTGTTATTTAGGTACTAATTACGCATTCCATTTATTTAGGTAATAAATATGTATTTACGTATTTTAAAAAATTGTTTGATTATGAATAATGTATTGATAAGCAGAGTGACCCCAGCTGACTATAATTATAAAAAAATATATTTGCGGTGACATCAAGGTTGTTTTGTAAAACATAAGAAAAATGAAATAAAAACATAAATTTAACACTTTAGAAATTACACAAATACACAATTAGAGCCCAATATACCGACGTTCTCCTGACTCGAAGGTCCAAAAGACTGAATGACCTGTAAACCTAACGCTCGATAGACAGAAAGTCCGAAGATTATTTACTCATCTTTTTATTTATTTATTTATTTATTTATTTATTTATTTATTTATTTATTTATTTATTCATTCATTCATTTATTTATTTATTTTATTTTATTTTATTTATTTATTAATGTATTTGTTTATTCATTTATTAATTTATTTATTTATTTTTAATTAATTTATGTATTTATTCATTTATTAATTTATTTGTTTATTTATTTATTTATTTATGTATGTGTTTATTCACTTAATATTTATTTATTTATCTATTTTTAATTTATTTATGTATGTATTTATTCATTTATTCATTTATTTGTTTATTTATTTATACTTATTTTCTTCGATTTATTCATGACCGCTTTTCTGATTATTCTATTCTTTCAAACTTGAGGCTCTTTCCGTTTTTACACAAAAATTGTGGAAAATTAATGATCGTTAATGATTGTATATGAATCTTTGCAAAACTTGCTTTCAAGACTCTTTATGCCCTTTTTAGCTTATTCGGCCCGAAAGGGCCAGATGAGCTTATGCCATAGCGTGGCGACCGTCGTCCGTCGACCGTCCGGCGTCTGTCGTTCGGCGTCCGGCGTCTGTCGTCCGTCTACTATTTCAAAATGATGCTTCTTCATAATTTTCTTGTCCGATTTCAATTCCGTTTGTTTTATATGATAAACACCAGGTAGGGGATTCGAAACTTCTACACAGAATGTTGAAACTCATGACATATGCTAATTTATGTGCATTTCTCGAAAATCACAGAACATTTATCTTGTTCTTTATTTATCACGCACTTTGAAATGTTTTGGTTTATCTGGTAGAGCTAAATGAGGAACATCAAACTTCTTCACGGAAATTTTGACTGCAAATTTATATATGCTGATTTTTGTGAAATTTATTTGAAACTCATACACACAAAAAAAACAACCTTTTTCTCCAATTGTCAACCAGTTTTGATTTTTTATGTTATCTGGTAGAGCTACTTCAAATTCACTGATCTTCTACACAAATTTTGACATTTTGACTAGAACATTATTAGTGTGACCTGCATGATAGCTTAGTGGATAGAGCGTCCGCCTCACGTGCGGAAGGTCGCGGGTTCGAGTCCCGGCCGGGTCATACTTTTAAAAGACTTTTAAAAGAGGTACCTTCTGCTTTCTAGCCAGGCGCTCAGCAACCTAGAACAGAGAAGGGTAATAATAACATTTATGTTATGCAGGGCCGCCGGTAGAGCAGTCTATCAGACCATGGACTGAAGTGACTATCCTGGGTAAAAAAGACATTATTATTATGATGATGATGATGATGATGATGATGATGATGATGATGATGATGATGATGATTATTACTATCATCATCATCACCATCATCATCATTATTATGATTGTTATTATCATGATTATTATTATTATTATTATTATTATTATTATTATTATTATTATTATTATTATTATTATTATTGTTATTATTGTTATTATTAATACTATCATCATCATCATTATTATTATTATCAATGCTAATTTATGCAAAATTTACCTGAAAATCACTTAAGTACCCTTTCTCCAATTTTTCAACCAATTTTGAATTTGTTGTCATCTTGGTAGAGCTAAATGAAAAACGTCAAACTTCTACACGGAATTTTTAAATTCTGACTAAAATCTATTTATACGAAATTTATTTAAAAATTACAACAAAATGTGATTTGTTTTTTGTTTTATAACAAAAATGACTTTATAACGAAATTTATGAAGCTTCAATCACTTACTGGGTTATATATCTTATAAGAAGGCTATAGTGAAAGTTGGCATTTCTCATCAGTCAGCCAGGTATGATAACATATCATACATGTCATAGATAAGTCAGTACTGAGGTGAGCTTCGGCATCAATAAATAAATACAAATTGTATAAAATGTGGTTTGCGCAGTAGTGTGATGTTATTTGTTCTTTTTATTTTTATAAAAACAAGCCGAAATGAGACATGTATGAGGCCTCGGGACTTTTGACCTTTGATTTTGTAACTCTGAAATTTGATCAATTCGTCAGCGCCTCATACTACATACTTAAATTAATATTATTTACATAAATATCTATTCATGAGTTATAGCGACGAGCTCCTGACAAGTGTAAGGTTATGTGACCTTTCTCCTTTGACCTTTCAACTGCGAAATCTTCATTTTTCCACTATAATACATACGG
>JZLH01S0204784.1:30047-87912 GCA_001188425.1 Eucidaris tribuloides
AAAACCAAAGATAATATAAATGGTGTAAACATCATTAGTTTACAAAGTACCAAAGTACAAATGATGCGCAGGTTTGAGTTGGTTGGTAGGAATTGTGGACACAAGGTACCTCTGAATTGTCTGAACCCACGAGGCGCAGCCGAGTGGGTTCGGGCAAAATTCAGAGGTACCGCGTGTACAAAATTCCTACTCGACCCACGAAATCAACCTGCGCATCATCTGTTTTATAGAATGGGCCCCGGAATCTGTCAAAAGGGCTAAAATCTCCATTAACATCAGTTTACCGGATGCATGGTAAAATCATGCGTCCGGTAAAAAAAAATCATGCGTCCGGTAATTTTTTTACCGGACGCATGGATGGTTTTGTAAGCTTAATACTGCAAATGATTAATGTCAGGAAAAGGGACAAAATTTTCCCACTTTTCAGCAGTGTTGTAGTCCTCGAGGACGGCCTCGTCCTCGAGGCCGGCCTCGAGGCCAAAATCCTTGACCTCGGAGAAAAATCCTCGGCCTCGTCCTTGGACACTTGCGTCAATCCTCGGAATCCTCGAGCGAGGCCGGGCCGAGGCCGGGTAAAATCCGGGGTAAAATGCGTCCGCTTGAGCACTATTCGGGTGGGTTAACAGTTTGAAGATTCCCCGCATTTGCCTTGACATGATTTTGCTTCACCAGCATATTTTGAGAAACTGCAAATCGCATAGGCCTACTGTTTTTTTTTTTTTGCAATGCCTTGATATCGTTCATATGCAAATTCTTCTTCTTCTTCTTCTTCTTCTTCTTCTTCTTCTTCTTCTTCTTCTTCTTCTTCTTCTTCTTCTTCTTCTTCGTCGTCGTCTTCTTCTTCCCCACGTCCATTTCATTTCAAATTTAGTAGGTATGTCAGTGAGCATGTCTTCTTGATCACTGAACTCTAATTTTTCGAAATCACTCATGCATGACCATCCAAGCGCCATTTTGTTCATTTTCTCTCTTTCTCATTTTACGTCCCTTCTTTACGTCCATTTCAGTTTAAATTTTGTAGGTATGTCCATGGTTATTTCATCTCGATCACTGAACTCTTCTTTTGTGAAAATCACTCACGCATGACCAGCCAGGTGCCATTTTGTCAATAGGCAATATTAGTCTGTCTTTCCAGACCTAAATTGCACTATTTTGCTACATGTATGTATTAGCCTATGTATTCTCATTTGAGAAATCTGAGACCATGTGGATTACAAAACTAAAACTCTGAATGAGGTCCCATAGGCAATATAAGTCTCTCTTTTAGACCTCACCTGTACAATGTCCCACAGGTAATGTTAGTCTTTCTTCCAGCCCTCAATTTGCACTAATTTTTACATAATGATTATTCCCATTTCAGAAATCTAAGACCCTATGAAGTGCAAACTTAAGTCTCTGTACACAGTCCCATAGGCAATGTTAGTCTCGCTTTTAGACCTAAATTTGCACTAGTCACCAACGTATTAGTCTTTCTTCCAGACCTCAATTTGCATAATATGTTTTCTCATTTGTGAAATCTAGGATTATATGAAGCGCATGTAGGGTACAAGTTGGAAGGTCAAAGGTCAGGAGGCGTCATGCATAATATCTGATTTGGGCTGGTTACCATAATTCAAAATCGGCAAATGAGATTTAGCGTGGGTCAAGTATGAAATATGATGCAGTGATAAAATTATTGGATTTCCGTGTTGAAAAGTCAAAGGTCGAAGTTTACAAGGCCTCATAGGAGTCTGATTTGGGCTTACTACAAGAACTGACGAATGGTTAAAGCCAAGTTTAGTTTTGGGGATTTTTTTTTTTTATTTTGAAAGCTTTATGCCCAAGGGTCATATCACACCAATAACAGATTCTGAATGTCTTTCTTTTTTTTTAATTAATGAAAAATCTCGGGGGGGGGGCACCACTGAGATTTTCGACTATATTTTACATTATAGCATCCAAAGGGTCAATAAGGTGTTAAGGTTATCTGAGTTATACCTCATCAGAAAGATCAGAGTCTGATAACATGAGATTAAACAATAAGAATCAACACAAACAAGGAAACCTTCTGTAGAGAACATGAAATGACATATTTTCCGTTGAGATTGTGCTTGATCCTGCCTTGCCATAAAATGTCTGGCCTCGTCCGGCCTCGGCCCCAAAAATCTGGCCTCGGTCCGGCCTCGGCCTCTCCGGCCTTGGCCTTGTCCTTGTCCTTGGAGAAAAATCCTTGGCCTTGTCCTCGGCCTCGGCTTTTTTTTAGACCCCCGGCCTTAGCCTCGTCCTTGACCTCGGAGAAAAATCCTTGGCCTCGTCCTTGACCTCGGGTGAGCCGGCCTCGGATACAACACTGCTATTCAGTGCAGGATCAGGGTGGCAGGATTGTCAGAAAATGTGATAAAAACAAGGTTTGGGGTAACTTAGCCTTTTGACATGGCCCTCTCGCTGTTATGGCCGAGCGAAGCGAGCCAGCCGAGCGCGGCAGCGCGAGGGCCTTTTGAGATCTGCTTGGCATCCGAAAAGTGATTATTATTCATGACCACAGGAACGACCGATCTCTGTTCAAATCAACCAATGAAATTGCGCGCTACGGTCCCCTGGCTTGGCCTCGTCTACTATTCGGTGGGTTGAAAGAAATTCCTTCAGTGTTGGTTATTACAATACATTTACCATCAAACACCAAATTAGTACACGTTCATTGTTTGAACACAGTATTTGAAGCATTTTTCTTTAAATTTTGTTTCGTAAGGTCCAATTTGGCGTGCAAAAATCTGCGTTTGTGAATCATTTCGCCTAATGAAATAGTGAACGCTTCCAGATCGTTTCGTGTTACAGCAACAGTCTGTATGAACCACCGACCTCTATGGTCCTAGTATGATTGCATATTCAACGTAGGATCAAGTAGACAGACACGCTGATTGGTTGATTTTTGCTACCCAAAATGGGTAGCAAAATTCGGTAATTCAAAGGTCTAACATAAGAATTGGAATCAGATCTCAAAAGGCCCTCGCGCTGCGCGCTCGGCTGGGCTCGCTTCGCTTGCTCGTAATACAGCGAGAGGGCCTTGTCAAAAGGCTAGGGGTAACTAAGCTAAATATTATCACCAAGAATTTAGGTGAAATTAACACATTGCAAAGGTCCCTGCATATGTCCTATGGGCATTTTTAGTAGGCCGCCACCGTGCACAGTCGTAGAGTTCACTGCGCTGCGTTTTGCACAGCCACAAGCCACACACGTGCACACACGACACAAGCTGAATTTCAGAAGAAACCTGTATCTAAATGAATTTTACTCGTCATTAACAGAAATTGAGTCTTCATGCTCTCCTATTTAGTTCATCACGCTATGAGTTGGTTTAAAATCACAAGTGCTCCAAGAAAACTTACATTATTGCCAAAAAATAATCATGATATTACGTGTACGAACGTTGATAATCACCGACATTTGTATTCGTTGTAATTAGTAGACAGTAAAGTCTTGTAACTACAGTAAAAGACTGCGCACTGTTCGCAATACGGACTCTCCTGTCTACTATATGTACAGCTAATTGACCCGCACCGCCGCACAGTGGGCCAGGGAAGAACCAAAGTGCGCCAAAAGTCAGTTTGGGTGATTTATTGTTTTATTATTTTTTCTTTCCCAGTTGAAAGATATTATATTGAAGAATACCTCGGCAAAATATCTAATTCTGGTATGCACATTAAAGGGGTGAATTCACTCCTTCAAACGGCAAAATCCTACATATTCCCAGTTTTATGGCAAAAGTGACTTATTTTATAAATCTTTAAATATAACAGAGAATTTTTAAATTATTGATATGAAATTACTCTCACATACTCCTGATGGGTCTTTTTACTGCATAAATTGGTTGAAAATAGATAGAAACTCACTCTTCATAAAAATTGTATGGGGTAATTTACAGAAAATGGACTAATTTCCCATATTTTTTATAAATCCATAAGAAATGTTTAGATTTCCGTGCATTTCCGTTTATATTTTATCGCCATTTTCTCTGATGTCTGAGCTTTACGTTGATACCAGATTTGGCTCCCATCTTTACCCCATTGTCACGTTACAGCCGATTTTCCTTGGCACATTGACCCGGAAAATGTGTTTATTTTGGTCCGCAGCTAAACACACGCACTGTAGTATGGCGTGTGGGGGCGTGCGACATGTGGCTCTGAGTTGTGACCACCGAACAAGTGGTGGTTCTGAAACGGCAGGGTTCCTACCCCGATATGAGATTAAAAAAAAAAAAAACATTAAGGCTAGTTTCATTTACTGAAAAAACCTTTTTCCAAATTTAATAGTGTATTGTAAATTTCATTGACAAGCGTACACTGTCTCATTTGTGATACACTTTCCTGTTATTCTGTCATAATATGTTATAGGGTAATTCACACACAAAAAAAAATTGCCCATGTTTTTTTCATATATCCGAAGAAATGTTTAGATATTAACGGATTTCTAATTCTATTGTATTACCCCCCATTTTCTCTGTCTAAGCTTTAAATTGATACCAGATTTAGCTGCCGTCTTCTGCCATTTTTTTTATGTTACAGTCGATTTTCCTTGGCACATTGACAGTCACACGTACCGTAGAAACGTATAACAGTGGTTCTGTAACGGCAAGGTTCCATAAATGTTTATAAGAGATAAACAAGTTTTGTCTGGGTTTTGATTTCAAAGATGAAAGTGTATTGTCATTTTCATGCATAAACTTACACTATCAATATATACACGTTTCTTTTATTTCTTGATTATTACATGCATTATCAATTTTTTTTCAAGAGGGAAAAATCAAAGATTGCTAATTTATTATTATAAGCAGTTAATTTCAATTAGGACACATCCCTTTAAGTTCAGTTACGCACCATATGTCTGACCTTTAACATCGTTTTCATCTTTTATGTAATTACAGTGGTCACATAATCAATTTTCTAAAGGCAGCGACATTATGCGCTATTTCTCATTTTATTTCGGCAGCCAATCAGAAATCGGTATCTTAATGACGTCATAGGTATTTGGAAACATTTGCATTGAATACTCCGGGTCTGATTACCCCGAGGCCCATCATTTAAGCAATGTAAGGACTTGAGAAATAGGTTATTTCTCATTTTCTTTCGGCAGCCAATCAGAAATTGGTATTTTAATGACGTCGTATGAGTTTCAAAACATTTCTATTGAACTCTCCGGGTCTGATTACCCCGAGGCCCATCATTTAAGCAAATATTAGGACTTGAGAAATATTTTTTTTTCTCGTTGGATTTTAACAGCCAATCAAAAATCGGTATTTCGATGACGTCACAGATGTTTGAAAATATTTTCATTGAATTCTACGTGTCTATTTACCCCCAGAAATAATCTCTTAACAAAAAAAAATAATAAAACTCAGTGAATATGAATTTTGGCGCACTTTGAAGTCATTCTGGCCCACTGTGCGCCGCAGCTGAGCTGCTCACACGACGGACATGATACGATTTTAAATTAAGTAAATTTACCTATGTTAGCTCTATTAATCTTCTTCTCACTTCTGTATGTATGCATTCAATTTCTGCAGACTTCTCATCGTGATCAGACAAAATACACTTGAATTGAACTTCGTTTTAGGTGGTCACTGTGTGTGTGGTAGTCCGAAGGCTCCGGCCTTAGTATCGAGTTCGGTCGTTTTTCAGAGGTTTTTAACGGACAATTTGGACGGATATTTTACATTTACCTTTTGACTTGACTCTATAGCCTACTAAGTCCGGAGACTCTGGACCTCTCGTAATACCGGCGATAAATCCTGCGGTGACCCCGAATCTCAGGGGCACCAAACGGACGGAAAATGACAGATTTCATACGATTTATTACATGCACAAGTGAGAAATTACTTCCACTGGCGCAAGGTAGCTCACCTCAGTCATGCCAAACATGATTCCATCCTTATTTTATCGTCGAAATCATGAAAAACGCAAAAATCTCGCCGAATAATGTTCCTCGATCAGGACGCACAGTTGATGCGTTCGCTGGTGCCGAAGCTAGCTGTAGTCACACCGCGGTGTGCGCGTGTGCGTGTATGGACAATAAATTCAATTCAATTCTAATTTAATTCAACTGTGCGTGTGCGGCTTGAGGAACATTATTCGGCGAGATTTTTGCGTTTTTCATGATTTCGGCGATAAAATAAGGATGGAATCATGTTTGGCATGACTGAGGTGAGCTACCTTGCGCCAGTGGAAGTAATTTCTCACTTGTGCATGTAATAAATCGTATGAAATTGGTCATTTTCCGTCCGTTCGGTGCCCCCGAGATTCGGGGTCACCGCAGGATTTATCGCCGGTATTACGCGAGGTCCAGAGTCTCCGGACTTAGTATAGAGTCAAGTCAAAAGGTAAATGTAAAATATTCGTCCAAATTGTCCGTTAAAAACCTCTGAAAAACGACAGAACTCGATACTAAGGCCGGAGCCTTCGGACTAGCCTATACCGTGTTGTTCACCGTGCAGGCAAAAAGTATCGTGATCGATTTGTAGTATCGCTAGTATCGCGTGCGGCCAGTAAAAATTCTTGCACGGTAATTGACCAATCACATTGCAGAGAATCATCCAACCATTCTATAATACAAATTGATACCCTAAGCGTCGAAAATAGAATTTGTAATTTAGTACCCTAAACGTCAAAAAAAAGCAGTTGAAGCTGAAAAACACCTCTTTTTTTAAGAAAACGTCGACGACGTCGAAGGGCTGAAAACAGACCCTTTTCGACGCTTTTTGCGGACGCGCGTGCATCGTACGTGATATGTTGAGTGACCCCCCCCCCCCCCCCGGGGACGGCCACTGTATACATCATTAACTTTTTACCAGTATTCTTTTCACATATGAACCAAAAAAGAAACGAACATGTATAATCGTTCCATTTACTGTGGTGGCCATGGGGTAAATTGATACGATCTTTGAAAATTCCTCCGCAGTCTTCATTACTATTATCATTGCTCGGCTCTCCTGGTCGCCGCTGATTTAATACAGAGTTAAAACGTAGAATATTATTTCATGTCGAGGAAAAATAGGACCTGTCAAACGATTTCACAAACGTACATGATATTGACGCTGTAAGCTCCGTGCTATGCAGTCAACTTACAATATTTTGTCCTTTCGGACCTCTCATTTGGATAAATATACATTTTGAACCTGAAGTTGATTGATGTCACTAACTGTGGTTAGATTGATGTTGTTCCAGGTTCAATTGCCTTTTTGAAGACCTGCCCTCTATGCCTCATTAACATAAAATGTAATTATTCAGTTATTTATCTATTATTCGGGCCAAAAATGTTGTTCTCCCACCCCTAGAATAAATAGGTCCAAAGCGTCTGCATAAGACACATGAAAATAACATTAAATATCAGCGCACACACACACACACACACACATACACAGACACACACAAACACACTCTTATTAGTAAGTTGAGTTTAATCCTGGCAGTGAAATGAATTTACTTTGTTGAATCTGTTTTTTGTTCTATTGTTCTATTCTTAGAATCCATCGCTGGAGCCCGTCTGGAGGATCTCGAGCAGTACTCTAGACGAAACCGCCTCGTCGTTCACGGGATCTATTAGACAGTCGGAGAAATTACCGATAAACTGATCTGTAACCTCGCAAAAGAGAAGCTGAATGTCGACATTAAACCCGAAAACATCGACAGATTACACCGAATCGGCGAACGAGGGAAATGCGACAGACATGGTCGTCCACTTCATTGCCCGATCATCGCTAAGTTTTCAGGCTATGGACCGAGATCGCGTATGTACGCTGCCAGGTCGAAACTGAAATCAACAGGTACAGTACTGGTCACAATTAACCTACCTTGCGCGACGCGTATATTACGCATGACATACGCGAGAGTTGCGCGCAGGCTACACGAAGCTGACTCGTAACTCTCGCGCAAAGCGTGCGTTGTTTACGAGGATACCCTGTTGTTACCTGCGCGAAAGATACGCGTAACATACGCGATGCATGTCTATGACACAATGGTGGATATGGGTCTAGCTAGCCTAAGCGTACACGTAAAGTAGGCCTACGTATCCACGTACACCTAGCAGCGGCTGGTCTCTCACACACGTATACACGCCGGTACGTACAGTACTCGGACGGGGCCGAGGCGGGGAAGGTGAACACGAGTGATGTGGTCTGCTGTAGCGCCGGTCTCGGGTACCCATTCAAGGGGTGAATGGGTCGAAGGGCTCACAAAGTATTGTGAACAACATCAATCATGGCCTATATGATTACAAGTAGATTTAGCCCATGAATTAAAAGATATGCCAAGATTACCGTAACATCAAATGCCTGGTAAATAGACTCTTGAGTCTTGAATTACTATTATTTGCAGCCTCTACGTCGACTGTCATGGGTCGGGCTCGATCTGGTCACGGACGTTGGGATGGACCTTGCCTGGCTGCAGGGGGCCTAACAATAGTATAGAGTCTAGCCCAAGGAACGTCAGACCAGTTCGAGTGTGACTCGGTGGCGGTCGACGGGGACGCTGCAAATTAAAATTCTAACGACACGTAGTCTACATGTAATACTAGATCTAACATTAGAGCTTACTACTAGGTCCGCTTGACAGTTACCTTCTCGATGATGTTAGTTGTTACAATACATGTAACGTTAGATCTTCGTCAGCGTAGCTTTCATGGGCTACTAACATAGTATAGACTATATAAAGACATTATTTATGTGGTGTAAAATACTGTATGAGCTCTTAGATTTCTTCCTTCTTTGATCGAGTATCGGAAACCGGCGTTTGAGTGGACCGTATCGCTTGTGTTGGCCTTCCCCGCCACGACCGGCCTCGACCCCGTCAGAGTACTGTACACACTTATCGCCACGACCCGCACGCGTAACACACAACGTGCATCTACATGCATGATTACGTGGGAGACTGTTTACGTAATGCTAGGTTCACATCGCGGATCTGTCAACTCGATCAGGCCCGATCAGGCCAATATTGGACCTGGTCGGTCTCGCTCGGCAAGGTTATCGGTTTCAATCTACCTTGATCGGGGTGATCGACAACGCTCTGGCTCCTTACTCGAATGTTTTTGGCGGTTAAAAATATTCGAGTAGGTAACCAGAACGATGTCGAATAAGGCAGACAGGCGCCGATCATGGTAGATTGAGCCCCGATTACCGGCCGAACTGGACCGAAAAGGCCAAAAATTGGCTTGATCGGGCTTCATCGAGTTGGCAGATTGGCAGTGTGAACCTAGCATAACGAAGTCTGAATTAGACTATAGTCTAGATATGACGAATAATTAAAAAAATGCCTTGAATACTGCAAATTCCTATCCATGTTTCATACACGGCACAGATGCAAAGATAAGCCACAGAGGATATGCAGTGCTACGAGCTAGCCCCCGGGCTGTTCGCCGACTACTCCGTACCTGTCCGTAGAATTCTCGATCGTGCGTCGGTGCGGAAATGTACTTGTTGTATTTTGAGTGAGCTTCCATTTAATCACATTTTAGATGATGGTGAGTTCCATAGTACTTTATATGCCTTTTTCCATTGTACTACAAATATCAATTCTTCGATTATAGATTTACATGCTTTTCATGCTTTTCAAATGAATGAGGTCTATATTTCAGGCAACGGTACAGATAATCAGAACAACTACTTTCTCAGCGACACTTTGAATGAAAAGGTCTCAGATTTACATGTTAATGCAGGGGTGGCGGAACGGGGGGGGCGGGGGGCAACTTGCACCCCCCCCCCCCAAAACAAACAAAAAAAAAAAAAAAAATTGGTTAGCAAAAAAATGCCTTTTTTTCAAAACAAAATGTGCCCTTTGTGAAATGACGCATGCCCTTTTTTCAAAATGAAATGTGCCCTTTGTGAAATGACGCCTTTTTTAGTCTAGTCATTTTTTTCGATATTTGTCTTCTTTATATTCTTTAACATCCACTTAAACGCATATACTGTACTTCAGGATGTAACTCAATTTAAATCCACCATGTTTTAAGTTTTTTTAATCGTGTGTCATTGATGCATTGTTAATATGAAGCCGTGTTCCACAGAAGCCCATAAAGATACGTAGATTCCAAATACCCATGAAAACAGAAGGGAATACTTCAAATCAAATGTTTTCATATTGTATACATGTCTGACGTAACATATTAACGGATATTTTAATGCCCTACAGTGTATGAAAAATTATCTTTTATCGACATGAAATCATATTTTGCCATTAACTACACACACGTTGGTGGAAAACATGTCAGCCTAACAGTTTGGGTGGGAATCAAGATTGCGGAGATATTCAATCAGATCGTGTCAATTCACCTTTGTGTGGTCATGGAAAATGGCACGATGGCACATGTTCAGGTCTTGCTCGGTTCATCTGCGAAAAAGATACAGGTAAGTAGCCTAACATAGTAAACATGAATCCTGTGTGATGTTACTGTAGGAAGTACAAAATACACTTATAAAATATAATTTATTAATATTGATATTTTGACTTGTTTCCATATACACTTGAATTTTATATATAATATAGCAAATAAAGAGGCCTTATCTTTTGTCGGATAGGCTATAGGGTGTTGTGTATTGGTGTTATTGGTACATGTGGAATATATACACACATAATACAAATGTAGATACCCAGATAGATAGATAGATAGATAGATAGATAGATAGATAGATAGATAGATAGATAGATAGATGGATAGATGAATAAAAAGATAAATAGATGGATAAATAGATGTGTAGATAGATAGATACATAGAAAGATGGATGGATAGATAGATAAATAGATTAACAGATAGATGTGTGTATCCTTTGTAACGTATGTCCTGTAATGTTTTCTGTTCCTCTATAGCCTTCGTCATGAAAATATGAGTCTTAGTAAGGTGTAATGCACATTGATATAACTGTTGCCTGCGTCCTACGAAAACGCCTTGCACACAAACAACCAGTTATGGTTATGTATATTCCACCCGTACTAGTATACAAAAGATGGCAATCTGCGAAAAGCCATAGTGTCGAACTGACCACACCTTTTTGTAGATCATCTGTAATTCATCTTCATACCATTCTGTATTATCACAGTGATGCTGAAGTCGAAATCGTGACAGTCGAGAGAAATTAGAATACATGAAATAACATGCTGTGTTATTTAAACTCTAAATTTAGTCGGTGGAAGTCCAATCAGCCTGACAATGGCGGTGGTAATGAAGACTGCGTGCACTTGTTTGCAGATTCAATTCACCAGACGGTCGCCACGGCACATGGAACGATCTATAATGTTCATCTTGAGCGGTAATTTCATGCAACGTGTGTGTGTGTCGGGGGGGGGGGGCAGAAACACCAAAGGCAACGCTCGCACTTGAAAAAGGCTCCCCTTATACATGTTATATTATCATCATTGTTTAAAATGGAAGGTGTAAATTTGATATCCCCCATTAACATAGTGTAATGACGTATTTTATCAAATTTCCCCTTTAAATAGGTTCGTGATACATAATCTATCAAAAAAGCTAAGAAAATATCAAGCTTCAAACATCGAGAGGTGACCAACCCCCTTCCCCGATAACTGCTTATGGTCCTACATATCATGGTTTACGGTATCTTTGTAACTTCTAATCAACGTCCAGACGACCCAAGGTTGCATTATCAACATAAACTTCAAAATTACTACTAAATAATGTTTGTACAATAATTTGTGCTGTGGGACAGACAATAAAAGCATGTACAGCATACCATAAAAATGTTGTCACAGTATAGTATACGGGTTTATTGTCGTTTGTCGTCCAGCGTACATTATTGTGGGAACCCTCTTTTCTGTTGTCCCAGAGATTTAATTTAACCTGTAGTGTGCCGTCAAGTGTTTTTTTTTTCTTATCATTCTGTGTGTTACCTCAAGATTCACATCGGTGGGATACAGGTCAGCCTTACAATGGTAGTGGTAATCAAGACTGTGGTTTGTTTTAGAACAGATCGAATCAATGCACCTCAGGGTGGTCATGGAAGATGGCACGATTTGACTTGTTCTGAACTACCTTGGTTCACATGCAATAAAATGCATGTTAGTAACATCCATGTAATTGTGAAATTTTTCGTCATTCATAATTGTATAAAACAAAAGCAATTGTTTTCCTAGCTCTCTGGTACACTACTTTACACAGCAAGAAATCTGCCCACTATTGATTGATAATAATGATTATTGTTTTTATTGTGACTATTATTATTAGTAGTAGTAGTATCATCATCATCATCATCATAATTATTATGGTTATTGTCTGGTGGATGACTTGTGCCTTAGTGGGCATGCTTTAAATTTCAAGGCTAGGATTCATTTTTTTTCATTTAAAAAGTACACATTTATATTTCTCGTTTATGATTAGACACCAATATAATCAAAATTGCTCAAGGTATCATTTTGACCTGACATCAACAGTGCGTTGACCTCTTGAAATTTTGGGCTATAGCACCCTCATTTGAGATCGGATGCATAACTGAGTATACACTTTTGGAATCCTTGATAAGTAAATAATCTGTCCAGTTATGGTTCCAGATGTTGGCATTCCTGGTTCAAATCCAAGCCGATTGTACTTCAGTAAGGCACTTGCAACCTATTACTTTGTCTCTTGGATAGGGTAAAGGCCAAAGTTTCGCTGTATTAAGAAAGGAACGCCTCACCCGCACTTTAGAGAACCCGTGCATGTCATCGAAAAGAAAATGGTAAAACTCAGTATTGTGGTCAGATTTTTGTCTGTGATTTGTTTGTGTGCACGCGTGTTTGTCGGGGTCTACTAACAGCTTGTGTGTTTGCTTGGCTGTTAGTTTTTCATTTATATGTAATTGTTTTTATTCATTTTTATTTTTTATATTTCTATTTTCATTTGACTTTATTCCATTTATTTGTAAAAACCTTTCTAACCATTTGCTACCTCGACATCCGGACTCGTACACTACTTTCTGGATTGGACTCAGTAACTCCCGCAGTGAAGGGAACTGGAGATGGTTAGATGGATACTCTCTAGTGAAGACTTTATAAATACTTGGAAATAAGTCCATTATACATGTACTCCCAGAAACACTGCAGTAGGTATATACAATGTATCATGATTGTATGTGTAATTACAAATGTAAATGCAACCAGCCAGAACGCATAGTGAAACATATGAGCTGTGTACTTGCTATTAATTGAAACGTGCGATTTGGCAAAATATTTGATTTTGCTCGCAAGTCTAGGGACCTATGATGGCATTATGAACAGACACTTCAGAAGTATTACCATAGACTGTATTCGAAGCTTAGAAATGACCATCAGTGCGTGATAAAGTATCGTTTTCAACATGAAGTAATATTTTGCCCTCTCTAAAATCATATTGGCAAAATTCAGTGTCCACACCCACACCTAGTTTAAGTTCCTGAACTGCCTTAGGATTAGAGCAAAGAAAGAGAACAGTTTAAAACTTAGACTACTCTCGGGTAAGACTTTTATGAATACTTGAAAATATTTGATTTCTACTCTAGGAAATATTGGGTAGATACATACATTGTATCATGATTGTACACGTAATAACAGTTGTGTCTATAGCCAGATTGTTTCTTGAAACATATATGCGATAGATCGTACTTGCTTTACGATTTGAAAAATATTCTATTTGCTCTGTGGCATTATAATCATACACTTCATATGCTTTCAGTGGCGAGTTTGACTGAACGTTCATTGATACCATTACATACATATGTTTTTATCCAACGTTCTACCCATTTACTCTAGCTCAAGCCCTTATTTCTGTTTTGGAATCCAGTAAAAAATAGTAAACGATAGTAAAGAAATATACAGGAAAGTGGTGGTGGTGGTAGTGGCAGTGGTGTCGGTGATGGTGGTGTATTTTTGGTGGTGTTGGAGATAGTGGTGGTGGAGGTGATGGAGGTGGAGGTGGTTGTGGCAATGATAGTGGTGGTGGTGTTGTGATGGCGGTCAATGGCGTGGTGTTGGTGGTAATGGTGGTGCTACTGGGTTAAATGAGAGTATTCTGATCTGTGTTTTTTCTACTTTGTGTTTTTGTAGTTGTTTGTGTGTGTAGTGTGTTTACGTGTTTTTTTGTTTTTATTTATTTATTCATTTATTTATTATTTATAAATTCATACATGCATCCATTTGTTTATTTATTTATTTATTTATTTATTTATTTATTTATTTATTTATTCATTCATTCATTCATTCATTCATTCATTTATTCATTTATTCATTATGCCAGTGACCTACTTAATGCAGTAACAGTTTTCTAGAATACTTGGAATTTACTCAAGTAGTCCCATTTAACGAATGCATTATGACTGTATCCGAAATGTCAGACGCAATTCCAATTACACACAGATTGCTTCAACGACTGAACTGAATTTCAGTAAAACATTGAAATCAAATAAAGCACAACATCTTTTTCTTGTTTCAGTATGACATGACCAAAAAAAGATCCTTTCTTTGGTACATGTCCCTATAGGTATTCGATTGGACCTAAAATTGATAAATTACTTTCGGAACCGTGATGTCCCATGTCTTAACTCTATATACATGTACATGCTTGTTGAATACACGTCAGCCTAACGATGACGATGGTTAGTGAGGACTGAGTGAGTTTTACATCTGATCAATTCAATTCACCGGAGGGTTATCTGGTTGGATTTGGTTTATTTGTAAAAAAAAAATAACACATGTTTATACAATTACATACACCGATTAATTAAGTGGCGGTCGTAAATGTGGTTTTGAATGGTATAGTGGTGATTATGGTAGGGTAATAATATAAATGATCTCCGTAGATGTCTCGTGTCAGGTAACATATATTCTATTGGATGTGTGTCCGTGTAAAGTTGCCAATAGAAATGTCTATAATAAAGTTCTGGTTGTCGTGTAAAATTTGTGAAATGGAGAAAAAAGAAATTTGGCATTTGTAAACGGAAAACCTCGGGCGTTAGGTTTACTTGTGTTATAAAATCAGTATATCTCGTAAAAGTTGTGGAGGCGAGGAAACATGTCCCCCTCCTATATTTTTTTTTCGGGATGCCCCCCCCCCTACCCTTCAATTTTCAAAGCTTCAGTTTTTCTCAACATGTGAACATTGACAGACATTGGCAGACACTTTTTCCCGCGCGAGGGTAGAATATTATTTCACATTCGGTGTCTCCCTTCCTGCGACTCGTTACACGAATTTGCCGCTACTACCAGCACCGTACATCATCTGTCCATCAGACACAAAGCAAAACAAAACTAAAAAAAAACAGTTTTCAAAGGGCCATTTTTCAGACGAGAGTGATATTGGCATCATCGGGAGCCCCCCCCCCCCCCCGTTCCTTGGATCCGGTCGAACCAAAAGGCTCTTAATCTATTAGCACTAAGAAATACAACAAACAAATTCATTGAGGTCCAATATTGGTACTGGATAGAGCGTCTAAATTCCAAACATTGTGTGTTTATTCTAACATTAAAAATTATTACACGTCATTATTATCATTTGATCGATTGCAATCACATGCCAGTTCTTTGATTGCTCCAAATCCTTTATAAACCATCTTAAAGGCGTGAATTTCCACTAGTAGGGATTTTCAACAAAGTTAATAAATGAGGAGTAACACGTAACAAAATAAAATAAACATTATTTTCAGTACATCAAATTTAATGTATAAATAAAAATTACTATCGTAGATTGTCAATTCCGATAATCAAGAAACACAGGGCTCACCAGTTCCTTAGACACCACCTCCACATTATCGATGCGTTCATATTATCAAATTAACTTTTGATACAAACAAACACTAGTTTGGTTTGACTCACTGAAAAGGATATCGTGGCCTATGGTACAAACCTCCGTATTTGGCATTAACAACAAACTTCGCTCCACGTCCGGACGTCTGCCAATTTGAGTAGTATTTGATGGTTGTGACGTTATTGGCAGAAGTCACGGGATCTGGCAAGGTCGTCCCTGTAGCATACAGTATTTGTGGAGATGAGAAAGTTGGACCATTTTTTACCCAAACTCCTGCTGAACCCCGTAAGTTGAAATCAGCGAACCGAACCTCGATGGTGGTACCTGATGGACTTCTTACATACCAGTAGCAGTCATATTTGGCTCCGTCGAGATTACGATACTGCCGCCGCATGAAGACACCACATCGGTTGGTTCCCAAATCTGCGCGTCTGTTGGAAATGTGGGAAGCAATATGATTACATGTGAATAAATTCTAAGTTCCTCTTAATTTAGTTACGTGTGAACAGTTGCATTACGTCGATTATCTTAACGAAAAGATAACCAAAACAGTGTTTCACACCCATTTTAATCGCCGTATATTATTACACGCATCCATGGAGGTAGCTACCGCCATGCACATATCAGTACTGTACCATAAAGAGCTAACCTGGAGACAAGCAATGATTAACAAGGCACTATAACAGTCATGATTGTTTCATGCTGGCAATAAATGCGACATCAAGCGCAAGTGGTCACTCTCATTTTGGGCAAGCATATCAAAATTGTTGTTGGTATAGTTGAGTAGTAATACCCAGGTTAGTTTATGATATAACTTGTACATGAATTTGCTCGCACTAAAATCACATTGGGGAGGGGGGTATTGAACCTTCATTTTGGTGCTGGCATTCTCAAACATTTTTAACAACATTCGTCAATTCTTTAAAGGAAAACTTATGAATAATACAATTAAAACTATCACAATAAATTATCAAATTGATATATTTCACAAAGTTCTTTACCCAAAATAAGGATTTTCATGTATTTGTCGTCACTAAGTTTATCTTTGATATACCTTTCTTCACATTCCTTACATTATACTGCAGTTATCACAACCTTTAAAATCGGTGTATCTTGATATACGGATGCTAGATTTCAAATTCAGTTATTGATCGTTCACTTTACCTGAAATGCTGACATCAGCAAGAAATCCACGTCCGTTGGTACCACTGTTGACGTCCTGAAGCCACAACGTCAGTGCTCTTTGTGATGACACCAATGGTGATATATCTACATCTATATTGCCACCAAGCCTCGAGACTGTGTTGCTGAGAGAAGATGGATGGTCATAGATCCAAACATATTCATTATATGCTGTATGTACGTCCCTCAAAGTCAGGCGAACCTGCTGTCCCGATGGAACATTTACACTACAATGATACATATGCACAAGTACTGTTGTTCCAGCTTTTTTTTAATGATACTTGTATGTTTACAAAGTATATCTGATTTGTACAAAATACTGACAGTTAGAGACAAAGCCTTGATTGGGTACTGTAATAAACAAATTTGATATTGTACCTCATTTTATTAATAAACAATAGTTTGCATAATAATGTATTGAAAAGTAAACAGACCCTAGTGGAATATAGTGAAATAAATCGCTATCTTTCCGGTTTGCGCTGTATTTTTATGTAACATTAATACACAATTAGAGGCCGATATACCGGTGTTCTTCTGGATGGAAGGTCTAAAGACCGAATTACCTGTAAACCGAACGTTCGATAGACCGAAAGTTCGAAGATCATTTGTTTCCTTATTTGGTATATTTATATTTATTTCTTGATAGATTGATTTATGTATTTATGTATGTATGTATGTATGTATATATGTGTGTATGTATGTATGTTTGTATGCATGTATGGGTGTATGTATGTATGTATATATGTATGTATGTATTCATTACTCTTTTTTCATTTATTTATGTCGTCTTTCAGTAGGCTGGCTCCATCACTGATTAGGCACTATTTTACACGGAGGCTCTACATTTTACTTTTTGAAAATCAGCAGATTTGAATTAAATAGAATTTAGTTTCAAAACGTACAAAATAATATAATAAATATAAAGTGGAATCCGTCTTCTCAACAATATTGGTTCAAATTTGAACAGCGTTATTCAAATCTTAACCAGTATTGTTTAAAAGACGGATTCCAAAATCATGGTTGTTTAAAAATTTCAAACAATATAGAGTGACCGGCTTAAACAACGGCGGCTTAAACAACGGTAAGCAGTTGATTAAAATATTTTAAACAGCGTTTCTACTGTCTATTATGGAAGATTGCACTCATATTCTTCAGTATGCAGAAAGAAAGGTAGCAACAAAATGGACATAGGTTAAAAATTCCTGCAGATACTCTACTATCGGCCACATTTAGCCTCTTGGATCTCTTGTCGATTCCGTAAGTGTGTGCATTATATCTATCTATACTGTGAATCCCGTTTGGGTCCAATGTGCATGTATGTGTGCAATACTTGACAGTATGATTGCGAGTGTTTATATGATTTCACATATTTATCCTCAGACGTAATTGTTGTAATAACATTTCTATCCGTACATTCGAATTCATCCACTGATTCTCGTTAACATAAAAAGTATGTGTAAGTAAAATCATTTTAAAGGACCTATTTAGTGCTTGATAAAATACTGAAAATACAAATAATATGCTGTATTTCAACTCTTATCAATCGGTGGCGTCCACGAGAGCCAAGCAATTCTGGTGGTAATGAAGACTGTGCAGATATTATAGCAGATCGTGTCAATAATCCTGCGGGAAATCATGGCAAATGGAACGATAACACATGTGCGAATAGAATTCCCTTCATCAGCAAAAAGAATACAGGTAATTAACTTCTCTTAAAAGCATTTCCTTAACTTATAAATTTGCCAAACACGAGAACTACCTGATGAATATTTCCTGAAGCAGGATGGGGCCGACTGGTAAATCCGATATTCAATGTTCTGTTACGTTGATCAAGATTGGTCATCCCCCCCCCCCCAAAAAAAACACTTTGATTGTTGTTGTAGCCGCAAATTTTATTTTAAAGTTGAAGGTAAAATTGTTGGCTTGTAGTCTTGGGTCAGCGCTTATTAGGCGCTGTCTCACGAAGCTACCCTCACTGATCGTCAGACCATATCACGCCTCCACAGGTGTGCACCACTTCCACTCCCTGCTGAGTATTCAAATTTAAAGTTTCAAATTTTAATTCATCTATTTACATCCATAAAAATAGTACAATTCACGAAGAAAAATAATTGAAATAGATACACAACTACATGTTAATACATCAACATAACAACACAAACAAGAAATATTAAAACGTAGTAGATGTGGGGGTCGGTAAAGGCCGATTGACCTTTCTATCTACATTTTAACATACCACAAGACAAATTTACTTTACATATATTTCAAAACAAATATTCCTAGCCCGCTTGGCCCTTACAGTCAGCTTGCTTACAACGAGGTTAATTTCTCGTCCTCTAGGGTAGCCATTGGTACCATATACCATGTAATCATTCAAATGATATAATTTAACATGGATTTACACACCATTTTTTTGCAACTGAGCTCTAGTTCAACAAAAGTTAGCTTTGTCATCCTAAAAAAAGGGGTTGCTAATTACGACACTGATTGCTTCTGTTTGAGATAAATCGATTTTGTGTGTGTGTATGTGTTGTTAAAATGATACGAATAAAGTCAAGTCAGATCCATCCGAAACAGAACGCAGTTTTAGAACTAAAATACTATTAGAGGGCTGGAATGGACTTAGTTTGAGATGAATTTGGACAACGTTTCGCTGCTACTCCTGTTAGACTTTATCTTCCACTTGATAAAGTCTAACAGGAGTAGATGAAACGGTTGTTCCAATTAGTCCAGCCTTATTATTTATAATTATACTCTAAGTTATGCGACTGAATGACTAATAACATTCATAAGACTAAAATACTATTAGTTAATTAAGTTATTTTAATTTACTTCATTTACTTTCATTTACTCCATTCAATTCACTTACGTAGATACTCTCATATGGCTCGTATTATTCTATTCTCACTAAATATATGGCAGGAATAGGCTTCATTGGAAATGTACTGACTCACAATAACACTTAGCACACAAATTTGAAGCTTGTGTACGTATCATTTGTAAGACTTGTTTCTTATACACAGAAAGAACAGACATTACTTAGCACTGGGAATTTCAACATAATTATTCTACACGTGTACTGGACAGAATTTTTATGTTTGTACTTGTTTACAAAACTATGCGCAGAACACTTTTCATTAGTAAGTAATGCAATCATAGAAATCTAAAAGGAGAGTGCTATTATTTACATTAAAATTATCATGAAATAATATTCTGTTTTCTTGCGCTTAATTTCCGTCTGTGGAATGCAGGCCAGCCTAGTCGTGTTTGGGATGAACACTGCTTACAGTTCAAGTCAGATCGTGTCAATTCACCTCATGGTGGTCATGGTAAATGGCACGATGCGCCTTGCTCTAATCTACGCTGGTTCATCTATGAACAAAAAATCAATCTTCAGTTAATTGTATAGGTCTTATCCAAAGTCATACTGTAGATTTGTGTCGATTGGCAAATGAAGCGCGCCGACAAACGTACTATTCAGCTCCAAAAGCACACACTGAGTTCAAATAAAAAAAAATGCATTTTTTTCGATGTCGTAGGGGTCGTTTTATAGCATTATTTTTTTTAAAGGTATTGGCTAACATTTACCACAGTTAAAAACAAATCTGAGCTACATGATTCCCCATGCTACCATTGTCTTTGATAAGGTCTAAAAATGACGCCCTGAAAAAATTGTATTTCAAAACGATTATTTAGTGCTTTAAAAAAGTGAAAATCGTAAGTTGATCGGATTCACCTGCCCATTTTCTCCCATAGACTTACTGTGTGTGTACACCTACGTTATTTAAACTCGCCCCGAGTTTTAATTGTTTATTCATGCATAACTTGCCATTGGCAGTGTAACTTTCAAAACTGTTTTATTCTAGGGTGTTTATTTGTCCATATGAACACTACTATGTAGTTCAGATATCAAAATTTGACAATTTTTTAAATTGAAGCTCCACGATGTTAGCCTATCACTTTAATTATCTGAATTATTAGTAATTCATGTACAGGGAAACTAAAAATGCGTATTTGTGCCCTGTTACCACGATACACTGATAACGTCGTGCATATTTGGAAACATAAACATTAAAAGAAAATCCTTTGGGTGAAAAATATGAATATAAAAACCTTTGCAACATGTGAAGGACATAGAACTTTAGGTTTTTGAGGGCACTTCACCTTCATATTTTATACCATGAATATGATATTTGACGCTTCCCTTACGTTTAGATTGTGCAACATCATTAGGGTAATGATTAATTCTGCAAGTTTCGCGTGATCATCCTTCTCAAAGCCCAAAATTAGTTTTGGGAATTGTTGGTTTAATTTGAAAGCTTTTTAGCAATTTGGAGTTTAAACTTTACATAGTTGTATACAATTGTGAGCGCTTTGGGAATAATAGGAAGAGTACAGTATAAGTAATAAGAAAAATAATAACAATAATAATGTTGTGGTGACGGGTCACATTTTCTTTTACATAAAATAATATTCTGTATTCTTACTCTTAAATGAAGTCTGTGAGATACAGGCCAACCTGAAGGTGGTAGTCAAAACTGCCTAGTCCTCCCAGCAGATGGGGTCAACTCACCTCATGGTTGCCATGGTCTTTGGCATGATTATGTTTGCTCTAGGATACTGTGGTTCATCTGCGAAACAAACCGAAGTCTTGGTACTTATGTTGGATGCATTTGTAATTAATAAACAATGTTTCATACATTTCTGAAAAGGAAAAGTTGCATACAAGTTAAAAAAAAACACATACGCACATACACAACTTAATCAAATTAATTCCGTACAATGGAGTGATGGTCGGAAGATGGAGAAGAGGATAATTGTCCCAATAATATGCCACCTTTCCCTAGGTTGTAATCAGGACATAGAAGATCAAAGATTAAAAGATATACCGCGGGAAAAGCATCATCTACATGAACAGAGGAGGGGCCAAAAGAACCGATGTTTTATGAATTTATATGACACTATTCAGTTTTCAAAGTATTTCATTAAAGTGATATTGTGTGCAGATGCCCTTTACAAGTGAAGACTGAACTATATTTTTCACCATTGTGTGGCTCTTATGCGGAAATATCTGGATTATTTCCCCTTCCAAAAAAAATCATCAAATCAATGCATTTTATTCAAACTCCATCTGTGATTTTGATGTAATGTGGTAGCAGGCTTATTGAACTGGAACTGTATTTCTTCTTAAATTAAATGTTTTCAACTCTATATGCAAACGGAGGATTATGGTACAGAGAAGTTTGTATTGATAAATTTGTCTATGCATGTTCCAAACCCCCAAATGGCTTCATTCATTCGTTTCTGAGCACCCAAATGATTTTCATTTTACTTCATTTTATTTCATTTTATTGCAACTTGAAAAGTTGGATTTCACACACAAATATACAAATAGCTCATTACGCCACTGCCTGTATGCATCAGTGTTGTAGTCTTCGAGGACGGCCTCGTCCTCGAGGCCGGCCTCGAGGCCAAAATCCTGGCCTTGGCCTCGTCCTTGACCTCGGAGAAAAATCCTCGGCCTCGTCCTTGGACACTTGCGTCAATCCTCGGAATCCTCGAGCGAGGCCGGGTAAAATCCGGGGTAAAATGCATATGCTTGAGCACTATTATATCGGGTGGGATTAACAGTTTGAAGATTTCCCGCATCTGCCTTGACATGATTTTGCTTCACCAGTGTATTTTGAGAAACTGGAAATCGAATAGGCCTACTGTTTTTTGTTTGTTTTTAAATGCTTTGAAGAGGCACGAACCTACGCTAAGTCTGTGTGATATACATATGCAACTGTGGAAATGCGAATCTGATTGAGTGATATGATTGTATGCATGACCGTTCTAGTAGCCAGAGTCTTGTGAATTTTGTAAAACGTTTGTCGAAAAAAATCGTGAACATTACCCCCCCCCCCCAAAAAAAAAAATACATTTCAAAATTTTCAACTTTAAACGAAAAATTTTGTAAAAGCTTCTGTGAATTTTTTTTGCGAAAATGTGTCTGCAAAGCCACCATAGGATTGCGATATCTCTGAATGAAAACTGACCAGCAGTACAGTGCAGTGCGTCTAGATCTAGCACTGGAAGAGTGAAAGTGCACTGTGATTCATGCTAGTGTGAAGATATGTAGATCACAAACTACCTATATTGTTAATTTATAACAGATATTGTTTGTATACTCTGATGTGGGGTCAGGCTGGGGTTGCACTATACACCCGGGGGCCCAGAAAGAATGCTACGAGTATGAGTGCGCTAATTTCTTCAACGCAATTATCGGGCCCAAAATGTCATTAATTTTTATTTTCGGTTGGTTATAACATTTCTTTTCCAATAAAAAATGAATACCAAGATCATCATGATTTTGAGTAAGGCGTTTTTGTCTAGGCGCCATTTTCGGAGGCAAATGCAAATTTCCAAATTTGCCAATTTTTCAAACAGCCGACGTGTCAGTGGAGGGAGCGCGAGATATTCTGGCATCTCAGCTTGCATACCGGACAAACCGCGGGGATAAATGGAGATGTAGTTCGCATGTCTTCCTTATGAAAGCGACGGGGCATTCCAGCCATTTTGTCATTCACGTTTTGTCCGGTATGGCCAAGTGAGACGCAGATAATCTACGCGTTCGATACCGCCGTGTTTGAAAAAATCTGGCAAATTTTGGGAAATTGCATTGCCTCCGAAAAATGGCGTTAAGAATCAAAACGCTCTACTCAAAATCAATGATCTTGGTATCATTTTATTGGAAAAAGAATGTTCTAACTAACGAAATAAAAGTTAATGACATTTTGCCGATGATGATGAGGAAATTAGCAATCATACTCGTAGCATTCTTTCTGGGCCACCCTGTAAATGGGCTGGGTGTGGTTTTCAAATAAGGCATAGTCATACATTGATAAGGCATGCAAGTACACAAAGTTCACAAATCAGAATGAGGAGAGATCCAGTAGTGTCTATGAATATAAGTGTATGCGTGTGTTGTATGGAGAGTTGAGGGGTCCTAACATGAGATTAAACAATAAGAATCCACACAAACAAGGAAACCTTCAGTAGAGAACATTAAATGACATATTTTCTTTTGAGATTGTGCTTGATCCTGCCTTGCCATAAAATGTCTGGCCTCGGCCTGCCTCGGCCCCAAAAATCTGGCCTCGGTCCGGCCTCGGCCCTCTTCGGCCTTGGCCTCGTCCTCGACCTCGGCCTTTTTTAGACCCCCGGCCTTGGCCTCGTCCTTGACCTCGGAGAAAAATCCTTGGCCTCGTCCTTGACCTCGGGTGAGCCGCCCTCGGATACAACACTGGTATGCAATCATTAACTTTTTACCAGTATTCTTTTCGTATATAAACCAAAAAAGAAACGAGCATGTATAATCGTTCCATTTACTGTGGTAGCCTTGAGGTGAATGAATACGATCTGTGAACATTCCTCCGCAGTCTTCATTACCATTATCATTGCTCGGCTCTCCTGGACGCCGCTGATTTGATTCAGCGTTAAAACGTAGAATATTATTTCATGTCGAGCAAAATAGGACCTTTCAAACCATTTCACATACGTACATGATATTGACGCTGTAAGCTCCGTGCTATGCAGTCAACTTACAATATTTTGTCCTTTCGGACCTCTCATTTGGATAAATATACATTTTGAAGCTGCAATTAATTGATGTCACTAACTGTGGTTTGGTTAATGTTGTTCAACGTTCAATTGCCTCTTGTAAGACCTGCTCTCTATGCCTCATTAACACATAATGTAATTATTCAGTCATTTATCCATTATTCGGGCCAAAAATGTTGTTCTCCCACCCCTAGAATAGAATAAATACATGTATTGTATTATATTTTATAAGTGTATTTTGATTTTCCTTCAGTAACACACGAGATTCATGTTTACAATGTTAGGCTACTTACTTATGGGCTTCTGTGGAACACCGCTTTATATTACCATTCGTCAATGACACTCAATTAACAAACACCTTAAAACATGGTGGATTTGAATTCTGTTACATCCCGAGGTATATCCGGAAACTTTAAGTTAATTTTATGTGATTTATCATTTGGGTATTGGAAATATGTCAAAGTTTATGGGCTTCTGTCGAACACCACTTCATATTACCAATACGTCGAGTGCAATGACAAGTGCATATTTCCGGATTTTCAAGTAAGGCATCTGTTAATGAAAAGATAATGCGATACCACAAAAGCACTCGAAACATGGTGGATTTGAAATCAGTTACATCCCTAAGTTTATCCGTATAAGTGGATATCATTCTTTTTTGTTTCCATTTAGGTATCGATAATATGTCAAAGTGTATGAGCTTCTGTCGACCACCGCTTCATATTACCAACACGTCAAGTGCAATGACAAGTGCATATTTCCAGATTTACAAGAGCACCTTTTATTATTAGAGTTGGTTCTTTTTGAATTTATCATTTATACAGAAGCTTAACCTGATGAAAATACAGATTATTAAGTGGTTTAGCACAGTCTCTTCACTTAAATTTCAATTATCATAAACTATTTGTCAAACTACATGTTTTTACATGATGGTATATATATATATATATATATTCTCTTTATCAAATCAGGAGATTTGGAGTGAGCGCAACAGTTTTTTTGGTGATGAAGGCCAGTTAGAAATTTGGGCACATCGTGTCAATCGTCCTCATCATGGCAAAATTTAACGATAGGACACAAACGGTTCATCTTTGAAAAGAAGAAAAGGCATGTATTATACAGTTACCTTACACAGTAAATATCGATCCCATACATGTACGCAACTGTGTGTAGTTTGTCAATGTTGCACATCAGTTCAAAGAACCACCACTCTTTTTAGTTTCTTTCACCTTTCTGATAGAATGTAAGCTCTCTGTTTAAAATGATGACAACTGTACTATATCGAGGTGATTTTCTCAGTGTACATTCATGGTAATAATAATTGTAAATACAACTGGACATGTTACTAGTAAAGCATATGAACTATGGATAAATATACTTGGTTTACGTGTAAGTACGTAAAGATCGACAAATTATTGCCTATTTGATATGTTGGTGAGGTAATTACGATGGTATTTTCAATACGTTTCGAAAAAAGTGTTATTTTACATAGAATTGAACAAGGAGAACAGGAAATAATATTATGTATTTTTACCAGTAATGTGACATTGGTGGAACATAGGTCGGCCTAGGAAGTGTGCTGACGCTGACTGCAATTTCGTTGAACATATCATATATATCATATCATATAAAAAATGGAGGAGAAAGATAGATAATAATGATAATAATGATGATAATGAAATAATAATAATAATAATAATAATAATAATAATAATAATAATAATAATAATAATAATATCAATAATAACACTGATTGTTAGTAGCAGTATTGCTCCACTATGATTATATTATTACTGTCATTTTGCAAACGAAATGCATACAAGTCTAAGAATAGAGCAAAAAAAGGGTTCAACAAATTAAATTCACTTCACTGCCAGGATTAAAATCAACTTACTAATAAGTGTGTGTGTGTGTGTGCTTGTGTGTGTGTGTGTGTGTGTGTGTGTGTGTGTGTGTGTGTGTGTGTGTGTGTGTGTGTGTGTGTGTGTGTGTGTGTGTGTGTGTGTGTATGTGTGTGTGTATGTGTGTTGATATTTAATGTATCTGTTAATCTATTTATCTATCTATCCATCCATCTTTCTATGTATCTATCTATCTACACATCTATTTATCCATCTATTTATCTTTTTATTCATCTATCCATCTATCTATCTATCTATCTATCTATCTATCTTTCTATCTATCTATCAATCTATGTATCTACATTTGTATTATGTGTGTATATATGCCACATGTACCAATAACACCAATACACAACATTCTACCGTAGCCGACAAAAAAGATAAGCCCTGTTTATTTGCCATATTATATATAAAATTCAAGTGTATATGGAAACAAGCCAAAATATCAATACATGTAGATAGATAGATGGATATATAGATAGATAGATAGATAGATAAATAGATAGATAGATAGATTGATGAATGGATAGATACATAGAAAGATGGATGAATAGATTGATAAATAGATTAACAGATATGTGTATCCTTCGTAACGTATGTCGTGTAATGTTTTCTGGTCCTCTGTCATGTCTGTAGGCTTCGTCATGAAAATATGCGTCTTAGTAAGGTGTAATGCACATGGATATAAATTGGATAACTGTTGTCTGCGTCCTACTAAAACGCCTTGCACCCAAACAACTGGTTATGTATATTCCACCTGTACTAGTATACAAGAGATGGCAATCTGCGAATAGCCATTGTGTCAAACTGACCACCTTTTTGTAGATCATCTATATATTTTATACCATTCTGTGCTATCACAGTGATGCTGAACTCGCAATTTTGACAGTCGAGAAATTAGAATACATGAAATAACATGCTGTGTTATTCAAACTCTAGATTCAGTCTGTGGAAGACCAATCAGCCTGACAATGGCGGTGGTAATGAAGACTGCGTGTACAGTAATACCACAGTCAAAGCAGTTATTCCGGTTCCATATAATCAGCAAGTGACAGAAGAACAGTTACATATAATAAACATAAATATGTATACAACTGAACCCAGTACCATGCCAGAATTGGAAGATTAATAAAATATCACTGTCATTGGCAGGGTAAAAGAAAGTAATTTAACAAAAAATAGGTAGATATGTTTTGGCAGTTACGTTAGAAACATACAACCGGAAATAGAATTTACAAAACAACAAAACATATGCAGGACACATAAGAACATTCATTACAAAGTGCTAGAGTACATACGAATGGATTAAAGTATTTACATAAAATTACATTTTCACATAAGAAAACAAAAATACCCTTTTTTCTGCATGTACACTAACCTGTACCTCCAGGCCGCCCATTTTGTTTTATTTTGATAAGCTATTTTTTGACGTAATTGTTTCATTTTCTTGATATAACTTTCTATTTATATACCTCGACATCGTGAATCACTCACTCATATCTGGCTTGGACTCTATGACGTCTGCAGTAAAGAGAATAACAGATTGCAAGGGCGTAGGCTGGGGGTGCACTGGGTGCACGTGCACCCTACCCCCCCCCCCCGCAGAGCCATAGGAGTTCCACCCTAATAGCAAAACGAGAAATTTGCACCAAATTTTTCTGCTGCAAGGCCGGATGTTTCTCATTTGGTGAGTCGAGTCGTAGATGCTGCACGCTCCCGTTCGCACCTCCCCAAGATGTGCACCTCCCCATGCCCAAACCAGCCTACGCCTTGGATTGGTGGACGGAATCTCTGTGTATGTGAATGTACAATATATGGCGGAAGGTTCTTTCTGTTGCCAAAGTAAGTTAACTTATATGAAAAAATGTTATTGCCAATATGATGATACAACATATTTGACAAGTGTAATAATGAAATACAAGCCAAATAAAAACCTGGTAAAAGGAACCTACAGAAATATCAAATTGGCTATTTTGGTAGAGGTCCCATTCAAGATTAATACATTAACACATCACCATGAATACACATAACAAGAAACAAAACAAAATGAATAAAGTGTGATAGTTCAAATAGCGGTATATTTACCGTCTTTAGTTTTCACTTAAAGATGATAAAATTTATGACATAAACAACATACTGCTTTACAGGTTGTTCACATAATGCTTATTATGTAACTACAGCTAATCAGGTTGCTTTGTTGATATAATATACACAGTACGATCGAATGTAAATTGAAAATATTGACGCAATACGAGGTACATACTTTAGAATTTTGCCTTTTAATAACTGTCAGCCATGAAAACTACTCCTTTCAAAGCAAATCTCAGTCTTTCATTTACTGGGTTGGAACAAGATTTTGCGTAATCGTTTTAGAAGGTGACAATAGTTTTAGAGTTATAGCAGTAATGATGAACTACGAATTCCATTGGTCGTCGTCGAAGGTCACATGGTACGGTCCAATGTTGTTTTAGGCCAAACGTCAATGTTTGCCAGCAAGACTCTCCTATCAAAAATTCACTGAGAAAAAAATAATAAATCATACACTTTGGGGTTAGGGCGAAATTTGGCATTTCGCTGACGGACTATTTGTGTTCTAACTCGAAATTCATACTTACGGAAAACACATTAGTCTTACGATAACGATGGTAATGCAGACTGCGTGAATTTAACATATGCTCAATTCAATTCATTTCAGGGATATCATGGTAAATGGAATAATTATTTGTGTTCTAGTTAGCGTTTGTTCATCTCAGATAATAATACAGGTTTAGTATAGTTTTACGCTATAGAAGTTTGACACCGTTTGTACAACACCCAGCTTTTACATAGAATTTCTCTTTGAAGTGAAAGTAATATTAAGATATAATTATTTAAATCTGTTTTCATGCAGTTTGAATTTGTGCCTGTGTATGTGTGTATGTGTTATGTGTTTCAGTGTTTGCATGTGTATGTTTGTGTGTCTTTGTCTGTGTATGTGTGTATGTGTGTATGTGTGTATGTGTGTGTGTTGTTGTGTGTGTGCATGTGTGTGTGTGTGTGTGTGTGTGTGTGTGTGTGTGTGTGTGTGTGTGTGTGTGTGTGTGTGTGTGTGTGTTAGAGAGATAGGGGGAGAACATTTTCATCTCAAAATTCTTTACCAAACTTGCTACCTCCAATTAAAGACTCAAGCACTCAAATCCGGATTCGACCCATGGTCTCACTATAACTCAAACTGAAATGACTTACATTTGGATAAACGGAAACTCTGTTGGGTAAAACTGTGGCAAATGTGGTAATTTGATACTATTCTCAAACATGCTACTAATGGTGCAGTACGATGAAAAAAAAATACAATTACGGAGCAAGCAGACTGTCTGCCTACGTGACGCAGCACCCGTTAGATATAAGCTGGACCCTTTTATGAACGGGATGTAGCACCCAATAGAATTCTGCACAAACTGTGTCATTGTGTTCGTATCACATTCACTTCTTCCCTCAAACATCACGCTGTTGAGAATAATTTATTTCTATTTTTTTTTCAAGTTTTCATTTTATTTGATTTTCTTCCATTTTATTTTGTGAGACCTTTCTAACCACTTGCTACCTCTACATCCGACCCCATACACTGGTTTCTGGATTGGACTCAACGACGCCCACCAGGAAGGGAACTGGAGATGGTTAGACGGAAGCTCTCTTGGGTAAGTGACAAACACTTGGAAATAACTTCCTTCTACTCACAGAAGTGTTGCAATAGTTTATATTAGCATATAGAAGCGTTAAATCAATAATTATTGTATAAGGATGTGGTCTAGAGAATACAACATACATGTATACATTAAATCAGAAGAAATCACCGTTTCTGTATTCTGTGTTTTAACTCTAAATTCATATCAACGGAATACACGTCAGCCTAACGATGCTGATGGGACTTCAGACTGCGTGAATTTTGTATCTGATCAACTCAATTCACCTCAAGGTCATCATGGTAAATGGAACGATAATGCATGTTCAGTTCGGCTTTGGTTCATCTGAGAAAAAAAAATGCAGCATAAGTATAACTCTACACTTTACAGATTTATAACCGAATCGAATAATTATAGGCCTACATTGTTACTAAGAAACGCAAGTAACATAGTTCAGGCCTTGCACCATAATGTATAGACTATGCCACGTACTTTAACGCAGAATTTGACAAATTAAATTTACATATTGTGACCAGTATTTTTCTACTTTCTGTGTTCGTGGTAGTGTGTGTTAATGTGTTGTTATTTATTTATTTATTTATTTATTTATTTATTTATTTATTTATTTATTTATTTATCCATTTGCATATGCTGTTATCTGCATCTCGTATTTATTTCCAGAATTTTCTAACCACACTGCTAAAGCACTGGACTGTAGCTCTCTTGGATAAGGCCATGAAGCTAATAAATACAGGTACTGTTTCACGAATACTTGGAATTTACTTCATTCTACTCTCAGAAATCCCACACTAAACGTATGTCTAATGACTGTATCCGAAATGTCAGATGCAATTTCAAGTACACCCAAATTGGCTCAATAACAACAATGAATTCAAACAAACATTGTTCTACATTGCAACTACCAACTAAACATATTTTTTTCTTCTCAACGGTAAGTGTTTTAGTGTGCCTCGAATTGACAGCGGAAATTGAGAATATCCTCGACAATATTCACGACTAACTCTGAGATATCGCACATTTAGTTGCGAATATTGGCAATAATATAGCATAGAGTTATCGTTAGTGTCATTTGTTACTAGTGTGAGGTTGGTGTTTACTGGGCAATTAGCAGTAACATCAATAATTTCAAATAAATCAGTGAGAAATTATCATGCCGCTTGCGTAGATATAGTTAAAACTCTATCTTATACTAACTCTAATCTAAGCATATTACAGGTTTCATGCATTGATAAAATAACATCGATCGTAATTTTAGCTCACCTTACAGTCACAGCTGTGCACGATCTCAGTCCTGTTTCATCCTTAACAATACCATCATTTATGGCCTTGTAATGTGGCACTTAATAAAATGTAGCTTCATTTTTATTAGCTGTCAGTGTACACACTAAGGAGATTACATTTTGATCTCTGAGTTCCATTTTGTGATTCCTTTTGGGTGTCAACAAAGAATGACATCTTAACATTAAAGGCAATTTTTACTTCTCTCAGGTGTCAAAATGTGACTCTTTTGGGGAATTCAAAAATGGATTCTCAGGAGACACCCGAAAGGTGTTAAATACTCTGTGCACCCAAAGGTAGTCAATTTTCTGCTCCTTCAGAGGGTCTTTTGGAATTTATTGAAGTGTTTCCTGAGAATCCACTTTTTGACGCCGTTTTAGAAGTCATTTTGACACCAATATTTTTTTCAGTGCAGGAGAAGGAAAAAGAGGAGGAGAACAATAAAAAGAACAAAAAAAGGAGAAGAAAGGGAAAAAAATGAATAAATCAGGAGAACAAATGAGGAGAGGATAAGAAGAACTTAGAAGAAAAGAAGGAGAAGAAGAAGAAAAAGAATGAGAAGAAAAAGCCAGGAAAAGAAGGAGAAGAAAGATTAGGAGGAGGAAAGTAGAGGAAAAAGAAGAAGAAGGAAAAGAATGAGGAGAAGGAGAAGAAGATGCGGCGGAGGGAAGGAGGAACAGAGAAACAACAAAAATGAAAATTATAATAATAATTGTATTAGGAATAATAATAAAATAACAACTTTAACTCTTCTTGTTTCATTCTCCTCCTCCTTGTCCTTTTGTTTTCCGTTCTTCTCTTCCTCATCCTGGATATCTCCCTCCGCGTCTTCTTCTTCCCCTTCTCCTGTTTCTTTTCTTTTTTTTCTCCTTTTCATTCATTTTGTGCTCCTCTTCTTATTTTCCTATCTTCTTCTTCTTCATTCTATTTTGTTTTGTTTTTGTTGATGTGTGCTTTGCTTTAATAGATTCACTAAATCAATAAACAGGCTGATATGTAAGACTAGTTAGCACCCCATTTCGAGATAATGTACTTCAGTACTTGAAATTAATTCACGGTAAAATGTGCGACCTGGCGTGAATAGATTGCGAATTTCTACGCCGATACTCACGACGAATTGTGCAAAATCGCAACTCTCGTCGCGAGTATCAGCGCCAATATTCACGAATCGTCGTAAACTTCGTTGTGAACATCTTCGCCAATATCAATTTCACCATGAATGTGTTTGTCAATAGTTACGACAAAATTTACGACGAGTCGTCGTAAATATTGGAGCAGATATTCACAATTAAATAATTAATTAGTTGTGAATATTGGCGAGGATATTCACGATTTGCGATGTCCCTTCAGGGCCACCATAGTTTCCATGTATTCGAATGGACCTCTTGTGATTGGTACGGTACCTCCGGAACATGAAATGAAGAGTTTCAAAGCAAAACCCAATAAATCCATTATAGGCAAACTGAGATAAAAGACGTCTTTTACTGTGCAAAATATAGAGCATGGTAGAAATCTCAACTTAGGTTAAATGCTTGTATGTAATGATACCATTACAATGGCAAATTTACATAAATCTACATATATGGCATTTTACCAAAATTAATTGCTTTAATTGTTTTATGGCAAAATGCCATATATCCATAAATCGTTTCTTTGCAAAATGCCATATATCCATATTGAATTCCGATCAAAGAGGCGAAACGGTGCATCTAATAAATGTTTTTACGTGGACTGCGTGCTAGCGCGCGCCTGGCCTGCCTGAGGTCACTTTGCAACTGTAGAATTTCAGGGCGCCGCCATGTTGGGTATGATATGCACGCTGATTGGCCAAGTGGATATATTGGGTTTTGACATGAAAGTCATGTGGATTTATTGGGTTTTGCCATGAAACCATGTGGATATGTTAGGTTTTGCCATGAAACCATGTTTTTTTTTCAAAATCACCAAATCCCAGGTTTTGGTGAATTTTTGAAAAAAAAATGCCATCATGCACTTGGCCTGCCTTGGGTCACTGTGCGTTTGTAGAGTTTTAAGGACGCCGCCATGTTGGGAATGATATGCACATTGATTGGCTGAGTGGATTTATTGGGTTTTGACATAAAACTCAGGTGGCGTTTATTGGGTTTTGCCATAAAAGCGTGTTTTCGAAATCACGAAAATAGATATGAAAGTGAATTTTGGAAAAAATTAAATTGTATGAAAGGTAGCCCTCTCGCTATTCAACTTTTTGCTTACCATTTTTGAAAAAAAATGAAAAATGGCGTTTATTGGCTTTTGCTATGAAACTCTTCAAATGATACCTTGTGTTTTAACTCTAAATGCATACCAGTTGAATGCACGTCAGCCTAATCATGACCGTGGTAATGGCGACTGCGGGAATTTTGCATCTGAGCGATTCAATTCACGTCAGGGTCATCATGGTAAATGGTACGATGACGGATGTTCTTATGCAAATGGGTTCATATGCGAGAAAAATGAAGGTAAGTAAACTCACTTTGTAATTATCTAACACAATGCAATGTATTATATCCGTCATTGTAAGTTTTTTGATACCTGGTTGGTCAATTGCGCATCATGTGAATAATGATATTCCAACTAGATCCATGGAGGTGTAATCCTTGTGACGTCAATCCGCAAAATAGTCACTATTCGGCGGATTGACGTCACACATAAAGACGTCAATCACAAACAGTCGATTCTCGGCTTGTAACAAAAGTAACAAAATAACTCCCCACAAAGAATTTACAGTTCTAATGTACCGTACGCTAATTTTCCGTGCGCGTGATAGACAAAAAGCGTGCTACACCCATATGGAAGTCTAGCAAAGTTTAAGATTTACACTAGGTTAAATTTGTCGAGTTTGGTTTAGGATTACAGTCAAAATAAGAATGAGAATTAAATTAGTGTTTTATAGGTTTATAAAATTGGTATTTGACTAAAGAGTATATGTTATTAGAGGTGTATCACTATCCGTACCGCAAATAAAAAATATCGCGCACCTATACGCCGGGGGGACACACACGTACTCGTAGGGGTACCGTAAGTACAGTCCACGTAACCTCGGGCTCGTCATAGTTTCAACCAGAGACTCTCGTAGCAGTGCATATTTGTATAATATTTTAAAAAGTTCAAAGATATACCCTGATAAATCAAGAAACTTCACAAACATCTTTCACTGCCATTGTGACATTTCCATGCATAACAATAATGATCCACATGAAGACGACGGACCCCCCCCCCCCACCATGGGTATACTGTATAATTATTGTTCTCGTCGGCTTTGTTTATTTGAGAAAATAATACATCTCGATGATAATTTTAATTTACGAGATTAACCGTTACTACGAAACATAAAGCAATGAGGTTTTGCAGCCAGGACAATGTTCAACGCCCTGTACTTTAACGCAAATTTGACCACGAGTTAAATTTACATATTTTGAGTGTTAGGAGCTGTGTATGCGTATGTGTATGTTTAGGTGTATGTGAAGGTGTGTTTTAGTGTGCATCTTTTTTTTTCTTTTTTTTTTTGCATGCACTTCAACTTTCCAACCAAATTGCCACATCTAAATGCGGAGTAGCCGACTCATTTTTTGATTAAACTTAGCATGGACTGTTTCTCCTTAGTCCATGAGTGGAAGAAATTAAACCTCGAGTATCTCCTTGGGTGGGAGGAAGCTGTCTTGGCTAAGGCCGTATATAGCCATTCCGTGTAAGTGTCACTTTCGTCACTAAATGTATGCATTGTGACTTTATACGAAATGTCAGGCGTAATTCCAACTACATCCAGAATTGTTCTATGACCCTGATGACGACAATGAATTTAAAGAAAGCATTGTTCTTAAACAAACATATATTTCTAGGCCGTTAGTGTCTCAATTTGACATAACCAAAATTCTTCTTATCTATGGTACCTGTTCCAAAGTATTTGAATGGACCTATAAAGTACTTTTCGTAACATGAAATAATACCCTGTGTTTTAACTATAAATACATGTTCGGTGAATACACGTCAGCCTAACGATGACGATGGTAATGGAGACTGCGTGAATTCAATTGTATATTTGACCAATTCAATTCACCTCATGGTAATCATGGTAAATGGTGCGATTGGTATTGTTCTGGTTGGCTTTGGTTCATCTGGGATTACCATTTTCACGTTATAAAGGTAAGGTTGGTGGTTTATGGTCTTGAAACGGCGCCGTCAAGGCACTCTCTATAACATCAATCCATATACGGTATTTATGAGATTTATATCATTACTATGAAAGCCTGTGTGTAAGAGCTTCTACGCATTTTGCTACATTTATAGCCTGACTCAAAGAATCACATCTGAATTGGACTCAGTCACGACTAGATTGAAAGAAATTTCATATGGATAAACAGAAACTGTCTAGGATAGGACTATTATAATATTTGGAAATCTCTCAGAAATCGTGCAACAGATACATATTATGTCTTATCATTGTACAAGAATAATTTTAAGTATAAATAGCGAGTTAATCTGTAAGAGCTTGTAAATACTTTAAAATACTATAAAACACTGGCGTAGAATAGTCTTGCTTGGTGGACGTAGGAACCTACTGGTGCGTCATTAGCATACGCTTTGAAATGATTACTACTTTGCTATCAGAGATATGAAAGAACCTAAACTGCATGATAAAGCACCAGGCATAACATGCAATAACATGCAGTATATCAACTGTAAATGCACGTTGAAAATAGGTCAGCCTAACAGTTGGGGTGGAAATCAGGACTGTGGGTCTGTTAGAACAGATCGTGTCAATCCCTCAGGGTGGTCATGGAAAATGGCATGATGAAGCATGTTCTTTACTCTTTTGATTCACATGCGAGAAAAGTGTACTGCAATGGAGCACTGCATTGACTGACGTCACTATTGCGATGATGATGATGATGATGATGATGATGATGATGATGATGATGATATAATTATTGCTTTGTCATCTTTTCGGAAGACAGGGACCAGAAAATCGAACTTAATCACTGTTACGTGCAGGCATCCAGTCCCGTGTAGTGCATATGGATATGTGACCACAATACAGGGTTTTCACCCTTCTCTTTCCGATGAAGTGCGTGGGTTCTTTTACGTGCTGAGGTGTGTTTGTCTCAACACGGGAACTCCGGCATTACGTCCTATCCGAGGAACGCGGTAATGGGGATAAAGTGCCTTGCCCAAGGACGCAACTGCCATGGCCCTGCGTGGATTCAAAACACGGACCTCTAGGTGGAAAAAAAAGTAGTCTTATCCACTGAGCCATGACGCCTCCCCGCTAAGATGATGATGATGATGAGTAGCAGCAGCAGTAGTAGTAGCAGAAGCAGCATCACCACTATCATCCTGATTATTAACATGATTTTTATTATTATCAGTAGTATAGGTTTTCCCGGCCATTTTCGTCATCTTTTTGTGAGATTTCGTCGACTTTCAGTTCAGTTTCGTCTCGCGGAGAGCGGAGCGTGTAAATGCTATTTTCAGTTTAGTCATTTGCCTTTTAGATTAGTCATTTGGCAGCAGGTTTCAAATATTTACAATTCAGAATGGTCAATTGTCATTTTGATTCGTCCCGCCTGGCGAATGATCGACAAATGTTAAAAATAAATTCGTCTTTGTTCAAGAACATACCAATTCGTCTCATACGTAAACTTCGGCTTAGTGTTTAGCAGTGTGTTATAGTGCTGTTTCGTGTCTACACGGTATACTTGTGATTGTTAGTGGGTCTGGATAAATGTTTGTGATTATTCATGTACACTGTAAACAATGTCTTTACAAAGGGATAGCAAAGATGTGTTTAATAGGAAATATGTGTATGAATTGACACGAAATGTTTATTGGACCAAAGTTTAGGGAGTTTGACACACGACATTTAGCCTTTGAATATGTTTACTAAGTGATACTAAGAATATGTTAGAGAAGTGTTTACTCGAATAAACACTGTTTTTACAGTGAATGTGTGTTTGTACTTTTTAATGTCTCATTATAAAATGACAGTTGGAAAAGGGTAGTTGTGATAAAATGCATATTTACCCCCAGAAATCAATATTTATTTTCAAACTTAAAAAACAGACGAAAATAAATGAAATTCTGACGAAGCTGGTCGCTAAAAGACGAAATTATTTTTGTGCTCGAGCGCTCAGTGACTATTACCGACGAATTGAAATTGTAATTGACGAGACTACATGAAAACAGTGTTAAACAGATCCCAAATGTTGTTAAACTGGTTGACAAAAGGCCAAGTTGAAATTAGCATTCGCATTGCTCTGTCATCACAGGACGAATCTGAATAACAAATTTTCATTGTTGGATGAAAACAGTTTGAAAATGGCCGGGAAAACCTATAGTAGTAGTAGTAGTAGTAGTAGTAGTAGTAGTAGTAGTAGTAGTCTCGGTTCCAGACCCTGCGACTTTATCTCCCTCCGAGTAGCAGAGTCAAAGCAGTTGACTGAGGATAATAGTTTCCTTATTAATGTAGGGTGGGTTAATCTAAACGTCTGGAAGCCAGACTATAGTAGTAGTAGTAGTAGTAGTAGTAGTAGTAGTAGTAGTAGTAGTATTGGTCTGCCTGTTCCAATAAGGGAACATTGCCCTGGACACTTCTCTTTGTTCCAATAAGGGAACATGGCCCTGGACACTTCTCTTTGTGTGTAAACTTATGTGTGTTACTATATTATATTCATTGTGTTTATTCTTATCTATTCTTTTCTTTCAATAAAAATGATTACAACAACATTATTATTGGTATTATTATTATTATTATTATTATTATTATTATTATTATTGCTGTTGTTGTTATGTTGTTGTTGTTGTTGTTGTTATTATTATCATTGTTGTTGTTTTGTTGTTGTTGTTGTTGTTGTTGTTGTTGTTGTTGAGCAAATTGAGTTAAGATATTCAGGTCATATTTTCCATCAATAAATATCTATGTTGCCCCTTGTACAAGCAGTATCAAATTTATAATACGAATAATTGTAGATACAATAATAAATATTACATCGTCTTATTAACTCGGGTAACACGGCTTCCCCAGAGGACTCTACACTTATTGTTATTACACCAATAGATTAACGTGGATAATTCGCCTTGCTGTGGACAAAAATTTGCGCAGCGGGAATCGAAGACAAACTCTTTACGTAAAAAGCAGAAAACAATCCAATACACAACGAAATCTGCGCTTCACTTCTTTTTTTTTTTTTTTTTTTAGGTTATGACGATCTTATACTGTTGTATCTTCTTAACATTCTAACGTACTTGTTCGACATCCACCATGAAATAACTACATCTGGTTTGGACTAGATGACGTCAGCAGTTAAGGAAATTGCAAGGTGGTATTTGAAAGCTCATAACATGCGGTACAAGGATTTTGCAGTTGTAAGAGTAACTCGTTTGCTTATGTCACCAAAAGCTACACGGAAAATGGCACGATTGTCCATGTTCTTATCCACCTTGGTTCATATGCGAGAAAAACGCAAAAAAGTAACGTAGTATTGTAATCTACCTATGCACCAACACCAATCAAACTAGGCAAAGTAGGCAACTAAGGTTATGTATATCAGTTTGCCTAACTTTTTTCAGAAACAAGAATGCATTCACTCGCAAACTAAAAATCGTTCTTTACTGGCGTCTGCTTCCTTAAAGCCCAAGTTTAGTTTTGGCGATTTTTTTTTAAGTTTATGCCCAAAGGTCATATCACACCAATAACAGATTCTAAATGTCTTTTTTCGGGGGTTTTTTAAATAAATTAATTAAAATTTTCGGGGGGAGGGACCCCGAAATTTTCGAATATATTTTACATTATGGTATCCAAAGCGTTAATAAGATGTTAAAGTTATTTGAATTATACCTCATCAGAAAGAGCAGACTCTGATCTTTCTGGTGAGGTATAATTCAGATAACCTTAATACCTTATTAACGCTGGATGCTATAATGTAAAATATCGTAAAAAATCTCGGGGTCCCCCCCCCAGAATTTTCATTAATTTATTTTAAAAAATGAAAGACATTCAGAATCTGTTATTGGTGCGATATAACTTTTGAGCATTTAGCTTTCAAATGGAAAAAAAATAATAATCGCCAATACTAAATTTGTGCTTTAATCGGAAGGTTTCTTTCCGCCGTGTCATACCAACACAATCGTTTGTTTTGTTTTGTTTTTTCGAAGCTGCACCAAGCGTGCTGGGGGTTGACATGGCGGGGCACAATCGAAAAGCACGGCAAATGTGTCGGTACGAGACGTTGGACAGAAACCTTACCGTTAAGGAGACAGACGCTGGCAATTTAACAAAACTTGGTGAAGTACATTTTTCAGTTTCATGTCATATTATTTTTACGGGTAAATGTAATCGTTTCTGTGAAGTGTTAGACAAACTGATATACTTACCCGTTCCTAATTCGACGATACACGTCCCACACGAAGTAGGCGTGTGGGACGTCGCGGTAAACACCAACATATACACTGACTGGAGTGTATCGTGTGGGACGTCGCGGTAAACACCAACATATACACTGACTGGAGTGTATCGTATGGGACGTCGCGGTAAACACCAACATATACACTGATTGGAGTGTATCGTATGGGACGTCGCGGTAAACACCAATATATGCACTGATTGGAGTGTATCGTATGGGACGTCGCGGTAAACACCAACATATACACTGACTGGAGTGTATCGTGTGGGACGTCGCGGTAAACACCAACATATACACTGATTGGTGTGTATCGTGTGGGACGTCGCGGTAAACACCAACATATACACTGACTGGAGTGTATCATATGGGACGTCGCGGCAAACACCAACATAATACACTGATTAGAGTGTATCATGTGGGACGTCGCGGTAATCACCAACATATACACTGATTGGAGTGTATCATCTTGGCTGGAAGGAATTGTCTGTATTTTTACTAGAGGAGGAAGATTGTGAAAAGTAAAGTGTGATAAAATAAACTTTTAACAACATCAGAACATCCCAGTTGATGAAATAATGAATTTTGCTTCACGGTGCTGGTTTTACGGAAGTACATAACCACAGCATTTGTAATGGCCCAAAACGCATGACTAAGTACTTTCATATTATGATTAATTTGTTGAATATTCAGCCTAAAATCACATCGGCGATGTGAAAGAATCCCAGCCAGTGTGGTGGTAATCAAGACTCGGTGGGCTTGATGATCTAATAAATCAAAAAAAGCATTACACATTGGTGGATTGATTGACACTTTGAGAAATGCTTGAGAATAATTGCATTATGCTCTCAGGAATTTTCCCGAAAATGTGCATCAGAATTGTACACTGAATAACCAGCGTATACTTGTATGACACGCATGAATTATGCCAAACCATTGATCTATATTGCAACGGCCAAATTCGATTCCAAAATCCGCAGTGATACTGTGGCATTGCGAATCTACACTTTCCACTCTTTTTGTGGCGTGTACGTAGAATGATTGATAAGGCACTTTTCTTAATATGAATTAATATTCGGTATTTTACTCTATATTCACGTTTGTGGGATACAGGTCAACCCAACAACTACGAAAATCAAGACTGCGGTTGCGTCAAAGCAGATCGAGTCAATTCTCCTCAGGGTGGTCATGGAAAATTTCACGATGTTGGATGTTCTTCTCTACAATGGTTGAAGCGAGAAAAGTGCAGGTACAGAACTAACTTATTATCTATTACATTGGTAATAGTATTTGTAAATGTACCCTGATATACCGTCACTAATCAAGGAATTTGATAAATATCTATCATTATTAATATTAGGTAGCCTAAAATCTTTATAATCATCGTTCTTCAATCACATTGGAAGTAAAATAATTACATCCTAAAACAAGATATTTGACCAGTTTCACTTTTAATGATGTAAAAATTTACTTAGGTTAGTTTTATTTTTTTAGTTTGTCTTGTCAGATATATTGTAGTAATTATGTATTAACTCTACATTAAAATATCCAAATTTATAAAGTCATGCATTTTCCCCCAAGGACCTAAAATGCAATGCTAAGTATGTTTTACGATTATACAAATATGTCCTGATACGAGAGTCTCTGGTTGAAACTATGACGAACCCGAGGTTACGTGGACTGAACTATTAAAAAATAGGTAACAGTCAACGTAAGCGAGGGTGTCATAGTTTCAAACAGAAACTCTCAAGACAGGACATATTTGTTTTATATCCGTCATAGAATTAACAGAGAAACTACACAAAATAAAAAATAAAAAGGAAAAACAAACTTACTTGCGGTAACCCTACGTATATGTGTGTGTTGCCCGGGCATACAGCTGCGCGAAATTTTTATTTGCGGTACGGATAGGGATACAATTCCATAAACGTATATTCTAGTTAGTCGAGTACCAATTTCATAAACCTATAAAACACTTATTTAATCATCATTAGTATTTTAACTGTATTCAAAACTCAAACTTGACGAATCTAGCCCAGTGTTAATCTTAAACTTTTCTAGACTTCCATACGGGTGTAGCACGCTTTAATGTCTTTCACACGAACGGAAAAATAGCGTACTGTACATTAAAACTGTACATATACTTCCTCCACAAAATTTTTCTTCCTTTACAAAACACGTTTGGTTGAGATTTACTAGACTCAGTGAGCGTGCAAAATGACAGACAAAGCACTAAAACATTTTTTTTAAAGTTTATTAGGACACAATTGCGACACGTTTTTAACGAGGGGTGTTATTTTCTGACTTTTGTTACAGGCCGTAAATCGACTATTTGGGTATTGACGTCATTATGTGTGACGTCAAAACCCAAATAGTCGACTATTTCTATGTTGACGTCATAAGGGCCACACCTCCATGGATCGTAGTTGGAATATCATTAATCACATGATGCGCAATTGACCAACCAGGTATCAACAAACTTGTTGAATATTCACTCTGAAATCGCATTGGTGGAATACAGGTCAGCCTAACAGTGCAAACGGTAATCAAGACTTCGGGTGCGTCAAAACAAATCGTGTTAATTCCCCTGAAGGAGGTCATGGAAAATGGCACGATCATGGATGTCCTTCGCGATTTCGGTTCATTTGCAAGAAAAGTGCAATTTACTTTGTAATCCTCGATGGCTTCGGTAATAAACTAACTACAATGCAATATTTATAAAATCTCAATGACCCACCCAGATAAATCAAAGGAATTTAACAAATATTTAAAATTGCGATTGTGATTTTGCCATGCCTAACAATGATAAAGATGAAGACTACGGACCCAATACATATGTATACAGTGTATTTTTTAAATTTGACAGATTTTATTATCAATGGTTTACTTAGTTCGTTGAGTGAGTTATTCATTTAGTTTGTCAGTTATTGTTATAGTTATTGTGTACCAGCTCTACATTAAAGCATACAAATTGATAAAATCGTGCATTTTTTATCAGTATTTTTATGGAATTACTTTTGCATTGAGTGAAAATACAATCGTAATGATAAGGAATTGAAAGGTCTTTCAATGCATTATTGAACTATACTTTTCAACATGACATAGTATGTTAGATAATAACTCTCAAATCACATTGGTGGAATATTGGTAAGCCTATCGGTGGTCTTACTGAAGACTGCGGCTGCTTTAGAGTAGTGCTTTTCTTAACATGAAGTAATATCCCGTATCCATATTCTATATACACGTTGGTGGGGTACAGGTCAACCTGAGGGTGGTAGTCGTCAAAACTGTGTAAATCTCGTCAAGTCTCCTCAGGGTAAATGGCACGATGGTGGATGTTCTTATGCATCTGGGTTTATATGCGAGAAAATGCAGTTAAGTAAACTTTGTAATTATCCATTACATTGATGATAATATATACATAATAACTACATTCAATATTTTTAAAAAGCTCCCTGGCATACCAAGACAAATTATGCCATCCCCAGCAATTATGAACCAGATGCGGATCATCCGTAAAAAGCCTACCTACACTTTTCAATTTTACAAATTTATTAATTATTGATTTATTATTTTTGTTTATTTATTATTAGATTAAAACATCAAAATGGTTGAAATTGTGCATTTTACTCTGTGTTGGTACGGAATTTAGGATACATTGTGACATATGCTTATTACCACCGTAGTAATCAGGTAATAGATATTTGAAAGGATTGAAAATGAATGATGAATTACTTTTCAACACGGCATAATAAATTTAATATTAACTCTAAAATCATATTAGTGGAATACAGGTCAGCCTGACAGTAGTGATGATGATGACTACGGGTGCGTCAAAGCAGATCGTGTCAATTCCCCTCAGGGTGATCATGGAAATTGGCACGATTGTTATTACTCTTCTCAAATTGGGTTATGCGAAGATTAAGTAGGTAACTTAACTTACATTGTAATCATTGATCACGTTGGTGAAAACTACAATACTATAATTATTTGTAAAAGCTCAATGATATACCCAGAAAAATAAAAGAATTTCACAAATATTTATCATGGGTATTGTGATTTTTCCATGCCTAAAAATAATCCACATGAAGACTAAGTACCTCCCGTGGGTATATGTACTTTTAGACTTGACATATTGCATTATTAATGATTTATTCAGTTATCTGGGTAAGCTATTTATTTAGTTTGTAAGCTATTGTTATAGGAATGTCCAGCTCTACATTAAAACATCCAAATTGACAAAATCGTGCATTTGTGCTCGGCATTGGTACGGAATTAGAGAAACGTTGTGAAAAAAACATCGTTATCTCTGAGAATTGAAAGGGACCTAAATGCATATGGCGATGGTGGTAATGAAGACTGCGGGTGCGTACAAAGCAGAACGTATTAATTCCCCTCAGGGTGATCATGGAAGATGGCACGATTGTCCATGTTCTTATGTACATGTAATTGGATTCATATGCGAGAAAAATTCTGGTAAGTAAAGTTACTTTGTAACCATCCATTACATTGGAAATACTAAAAATAAAAAAAAATAAAAAATCTCGAATCTGATGTATGTGTAATCCCTAACAAAAATGAACCAATTGAAGACTACGGGCCCCCTATATATACATGTACCTTTCAATTTGACCAATTTTATTATAATCTATTTAGTTAGTTAGGTAAGTATCTATTTTACTTGGTCAGTTGTTATACTTATGCGCCAACTCTGCATTAAAACATTTAAAGTTATGAGTTATGAAATCGTGCATGATACGTATATAAGGTTGCCTTGAGAAAATGCACTTTTTAATACCGTTTACCGTAATGACAAGGATTTGAAAGGTCATTAAATTCATGACTGAAATACTTTTCAACATGGCATAATATGTTGAATTTTAACTTTAAGATCACGTTGGTGGGATTCAGGTCAGCCTTACGGTGGTAATGACGACTGCGGATGCGTTAAAGCAGATCGTGTTAATTCTCCTCAGGGTGGTCATGGAAAATGGCACGATTGTGGATGTTCTTCTCAAAATCATTGATTACAGTTTGATAAAAATAACTACAGTACAATAACTGTTAAAAGCTCCCTGATATGACGAGACGAATTAAGGAATTTGACAAATATGTATCAGTACTATTATTATGTCATCCCTAACAATAAATCTGATGAAAACTGCGGATCCTCCATAGATACATATTAACAAAAATAGGTTCAACCATGCACCTTAAAGGTGCTGACCAATGTCACAATGGGAGCACCGTCAAAGGTGCAACTTTGCACATTCCTGAAAGGTGCAAATTTGAACTTAAAAGGTGCAGGATTACCCCATAAAAAAATAAAAGTAAAAATGATAGTAACGTCTTGATATGATGCCCCTGGGGTTGGAATCCACGACCTTCCAGACAGGAGGCAGGCGCTCTAACCAGCAGGCCATCACACTTGTCATGAATGTGTTTATTTGAAGCTGATTAAATTGTGTTGAATATGCATTAGTTTAAAAGGTGCAAACCTCCATCTGCCCATGCCATGAGAGGTGCAAATTTGCTCGAATACCGCGGCGGACATGGCTCTGCACCTTTCTCCGCACCTTGTGCCCACCTTTATTATTGTGTATGCAGATATATGTTTTGATTTGACCGATCTATTTATTAATGTATTTATTTAGTTAGTAAGGTAAAGTATTATTGAGTTTGTTAATTGTTGTAGTAAAATTGTGGTCCAGTTCTGCATTAAAACATCCAAATTGATAAAATCGTGCATTTTTGATCGGTGTTTTTGTTTTTTTACGGAATTACGTTTGCGTTGTAGATGAGTGGTGACTTATTTTTCTTATATGAAATAATTTGCTATATACATGTATTAGCTCAAAAGTCATGTTGGTGGAATTCAGCTCCACCAGACAATTGGCGTGGAAATGAAGACTGCGGGTGCATTAAAGCAGATCGTGTCAATTCCCCTCAGGGTGGTCATGGGAAATTGCACGATTACGGATGTTCTTATGTAAATGGGTTCATGTGCGAGAAAAATGTAGGTAAGTAAACCTACTTTGTAATCATCGACCACATTGGTAATAAAATAACCACATTGCAAAATCAGAAAATTGTAAATTATTAAAAGCTCAATGATATATACTTAGACAAATCAAGAAATTTCACACACATTTTTGCTATTACTATTGTGATTTTGCCAAGCACAACAATGATTATCCAAATGAAGACAACGACCCCTATAGATATATGTTCTTTTAAATTTGACCAATATTTTAAATAGGTAAGCTATTTATTTAGTTTGTCAGTTATTGTTACAGTTATTGTGTACCAGCTGCACACTAAAACTTGATAAATCGTGCATTTCTGCTCGTTGTTTGATAAGGAAACTTGTTGCATTGCGACAATGCATCGTAATCACTGGGAATTGAAGAGGCCCTAAATGAATGAATTACTTTTCAACATAGCATAATATGCTGAATATTAACTCTAAAAATACAGTGGTGGATTATAGGTCAGCCTAACAGCTTTGGTGGTAACGAAGACTGCGGATCGTGATAATTTCCCCCAGGGTGGTCATGGAAAATGGCACGATTGTGGATGTTCTTATGTAACTTGGTTTACATGCTAAAAAAACTACAGATAAATTAACTAGCTTTGTAATCTTCGATTATATTAGTAATAACAAAAAACACTACAGCACTGTAATGTTAAAAGCTCCCAAGTTAACCAAGACAAATGTAAATGGCACAATGCCATGGTGCCATTTTTATCACCTACTAGAAGGGAGTTGGCGCTAAATTTAACTCACCCACGGTCCAAATCATTAGCTTGGCCTATACTCCACTGATTCAAATTGATGAATTATTATGGGGAATGTTATTTCGTGTTAAGGAAATTTGTTCTTTTTATCACACACACATTGGTCATGTGAAATGAAAATATGTTGATAAATGTATAGACCATTGTCTCTTCCACTGCGAGCAAAAGTACATTATTTCATCAATTCTTGCCAGATTTGTTTTAATCAAACTAAGAAAACAGCCTATCTGAATGAATAGATAAATCAGTGTGTGTGTGTGTGTGTGTGTGTGTGTGTGTGTGTGTGTGTGTGTGTGTGTGTGTGTGTGTGTGTGTGTGTGTGTGTGTGTGTGTGTGTGTGTGTGTGTGTGTGTGTGTGTGTGTGTGTGTGTGTGTGTGTGTGTGTGTGTGTGTGTGTGTGTGTGTGTGTGTGTGTGTGTGTGTGTAGGGGTGTGATATTTGCAAGCGTACGCACCCCTTCATCACCACTTCCATGCCCAACACACACACTTTGTAAATACATCGTCAACATGAACTTTGCTTTGCAATCTTTGTTAGCTTGTTCCAAGAGAATAATGTTATGTATGATTTTCATATAATAAAACAATTTTCACTTGGACTATTGTTTTAAACACATTGAACTTGAACTTGAAATCACTCTTTTCCAGTAAATCGTTGTATATGTATTTAAATTTGTACTTCCTCGACAGTCAATTTGTGTGTGTATTCGTGTGTTCTCTCGGTGTGTTACGTTTCATTTAGTTTTGCTTTATAGTATGAATTTATTTTGCTGTATATTTAATTTCATTTCCTTTGATATGATTTTTCAGCCCTTTCTTAGAAACTTGCCTCCTCGATACCGCACTCATGCACTTTTTTCCTGGAGTAGACTCAGTGAAACGAATCGTGAAAAGAATAACAGATGAGCGGACACAAGCTCTTTTATTTGAGACTTAAACAAATACTCAGGAAACAGTCAAGTACTTAAAGGTATTGGCTAACATTTACCACAGTTTAAAAAATCTGAGCTACTTGATTCCTCATGCTACCATTGTCTTTGATAAGGTCTAAAAATGACGCCCTGAAAAAATTGTATTTCAAAATTATTATTTAGTGCTTTAAAAAAGTGAAAATCGTAAGTTCATCGGATTCACCTGCCAAGTTTCTCCCATAGATTTACTGTGTGTACACCTACGCTATTTAAACTCGCCCCGACTTTTAATTGTTTATTCATGAATAACTTGCCATTGGCAGTGTAACTTTCCAAACTTTTTTATTCTAGGGTGTTTATTTTCCATATGAACACTACTATGTAGTTCAGATATCAAAATTTGACACTTTTTACAATTGAAGCTCCACAATGTTAGCCTATCACTTTAAGATGGCATTGCCAGTGCACCAGCACGTATTACCACCGTATTCACGCAGAGTTGAAAGGACCCGTGTAGTGCATGGCAACGGGCTTTTCTTAACATGAAGTAATATTCTGTATCCAGCCTCTATATTCACGGTGTTGAGATACAGGTTAGCCTAACGGTGGTCGTAATCAAAACTGCGGATTCATTAGATCAGATCGTGTTAATTCTCCTCAGGGTGGTCATGGAAAATGGCACGATTGCTTTTGCTGGTGTACTGGAGCTGTACGTTGGTCCACATGCGAAAATAATGCAGTTACGTAAAGTAACTGGTGTACTTTTAAGTACACCAATCAATTTAAACAATACCTACCCCCATATCACAACAAAAGAAAAGTGCTTAGAGACTCTAACAAGATTCCCGAACTGCGTTGTAAAACAAAATGAAGAATAGTCCAATCCCAGCTTTAATACTCTAAGTAATCGAATACCACAAACGGTATACATATGTTATGCCGAATGAATATAATTGTACTGTTAATCTTTTAATACACTTTAACATGTTTTGGTAACAACCGGGGTGGGGGTGGGGCCCGGGGGGTGGGGGTGGGACTACTAATTCAAAAAAAAAAACTCAGATAACATGTTGGTGATCCTTCTTTAATGAATTATCCTCAATTTGTTTTACTTTTCCGTTACTGAGTTAAATGATAAATCTGCCAGTATCCTACTTTGAATTATTCAACTGAATCCAATTACTATATTTATTTACATTACATTCAATAATAATTAAGAATTATAAAGTGCAATATATTTATAGAATTAATCTATGCTTATTTTGTCGTATGGAAATGGCTTATTATATATGTACTATCAAATCTTACGCCATCATTAATTAAAATGCAACAAATGCTATGCTGAATAAATACAATTAAACCATACATGCTATGAGAACAACGGGGGGGTGGACTACTGATTTTCCTTGTTTTTTAAGAAATGTCTTAAAATTGTTTTACTATTCCGTTACCGGGTTTAATTATTTATTTGCCAGTATTCTACTTTGAATTAAATAGTACAAGTGAATCTTATTATTCTACAGTACATTTCATGTTTACTTTTACTTTTTATATTTGATGACTAGGAATTAGTGCAATATTTTTATAGAATTAAGTTATTCTTACTTTGTCGCATTAATATGGTTCATTGTCAAATTGTTATAAATTCTAAGCCAACACAGAATCCTAATTCAATTCTTTTTCAAAGTTCTTAAACAAATCATTATCAGAAACAAATTCATGTCTGTTCTTAAAATGTACCGTATATTGATTTTCATTATAGATGTTTTTTTAAATGGCATATTTTACTTGTTGATTATCATACGTGTATGTCAATATCTTTTTTCATTGTAAGTTTTACGCATTTCAGCCTTTTGCCTGCGATGTGTTACTGTTTTTGATATTCAATAAAAACCCATTTCTGTCTATCTATTATCGATTCTCCATCACGCAATGAGCCTACAACAGTTATTTTGAATAATACAATATACTGCAAAGAGTAAAGGATCCAGTCAGTGTGACCCGGCAGGGGGTTTGAGACTGCCATGTTCATAAATGTAAAAAGAGCATATTCTGATCCCATATTGTTAATCTGTATATAACAGGCCCGTATTTCAACGGAATATACTCTCCACGTCCCTACACACACACACACACACACACACACACACACACACACACACACACACAGGTATATGAAAGATTCACTTTTTTAATGCATTATTTTGAATCCCTTGAATTCACAGAAAAATACGACAGACAGAACGTAAATCTAAGCTGCAGATCTTTCACAGTCGCCCTGTCTGCGTCAGTGAGACTTTCTTGGTATTGTAGAACCATTTCGGGTAAAATTGCAAAAAAATAGTGACTCGCACATTAATGATTGTCACTTGTGTACTTCGCCGTTCCGCTGTATTTGTTTTCATGTCTTCATGCTCACGGTTATTTGGTGCTAAAAGTAATTTTTGAACTTTACGAAATATTACAATTGTCATTTTTGATGTGTAAATACTGAGATGAATCGTATTACGAGAACACACAAACTTTTAGAATATTTGCTTAGAACGTATTTTTACGGTAATTGGACAAGTAATGAAAGAGAGCAACATGATACCAATAATTTTTTCGACAGACTATTGTTCTAAATAACTACTGCCCAATCCAACTATAAAAATGTGAGGGGAAAATTTTTTAACGTTGTCAACACACTTTGCTTTGCAATCTTTGGTAACTCGTTCCAAGATATATTAAATGGGCCTATAGTCATGATTCAGTACTTTTCTGAACCTAAAATAATTCTGTATGTTATACTCTAAACCTTACTTGTGGAATACACGTCAGCCTACCAACAAGCCTGATAATAGCGACTGTGTGAATCTGGCATCAGATCGGGAAAATTCACGTGAGGGTGCTCATGTTAACGATAGTCATTTACCCAACTGGCAACCTTAACAATCCACTTGGCCAAAGAATACACATTTTATAGCAAAAATGTATGCATAATTGGGGCATTGTTAGTGGTAGAAATAATGCAGATAAATATTTGGTCATTGTTTTCTTTTCACATTCACTTACACCTTGAAACAACCCGCTGTTGGAAATGATTCCCCTTTTTTCGCTTGTCTTAACTATTTGCACCTTCAAACAACCCGCCGTTAAGACCTATGACATTTTCGCTTTTTTCACCATGGGGGAAATTGTCACATTGATTTGCACCCAGCCGCTCAGCACCCCAAACCTTTGATAATGTGTTGTTGTTGTTGTTGTTGTTGTTGTTGTTGTTGTTGTTGTTGTTGTTGTTGTTGTTGTTGTTGTTGTTGTTGATTTCTTGGGGATGTCTTCATTTTTACAGGCCTCGACATCTGGACTGGACACAGTAACGCCTGCAGTAAAAGGAATCCAGTCACCGCTTTAGCTCACAAATTAATACGACACGCTGGTCCAGACACCTGGAATTATATACCCCCAGTAATACGAAGTGCCACAACATTAGTTAAATTTAAATTTGAATACAAGTAATCTGTTTTGAATAAATACTTTCACTAGGTCAGTGCTTATACACAGTATACGGTCTCCTAACCTGCTTCGGAGCTCTCTTTCCGTTGTGTAAATTCCTTTACATTGTCATTTTGTGTATCAATACCAGCACGTATTCCTATCAATCTTGATACACGACTGACATGATAATATATAGTAGTACATCGTAGGTATTTATGTTGATGACATGCACAGTTTTTCTCCAGCCCTGTTATGTATACTTTAACTTATTCTTGTTTTGCTGCATTAACATACAGCCAGGGATTTAATCATATACTCAAGGAACGTCATTTTCAAGCCTTTAAGCTTAAGGCCAAAATAATGCATACTCTAGTTTTGACTTTAAAAAACAAACATGTAAAAAAATGGTCCTTCCAATTTAGATCTCAGGCTTCCATTCACTGGTTTGGAACATAGCTTCAGTGTCAGAGCAGTAATGGTGAACTACGAATTTCATTGTCGCTTCAAATGACTCTGCAAGAAATAATATGCTGTGTGATCAAAACTCTACATACAGTCTGTGGGGGACAAATTAGCCTGACAATTATCGTGGGAATGAAGACTGTGGAAAAATTTATGCAGATCGCGTCAATTCACCTCAAGGCTATCATGGGAAATGGCACGATGATACATGCTCTAATCTAAGGTGGTTCATATAGTAAAAAAAAAAAAAAATACTGGTAAATAATCTAACCTTACAAATATCGATCCTGTATTATATCAGTATTAAACATGAAATAAGGAAGTAAAGTATATCACAAATACCTAGTACGCTGCAATTCCTATAGATTACATAAGGTAACATAAAATATATTCCAAATAACTTCACTACACTTTAATAAAACTAGATTTTAACACAAAATCTGTAAATTGTGGTCTGCTACACCGCCGCACTTACAGTTAATGTTTATGTTAGTTCTTTGTATCAAATTCATATTCCATAATTTCTGCAAGTTTTTTTTTCAACACAACATCATTACGAATACATGCAGTTTCTTTCATTAAATACATTCCACTTGATCAAAATGTATATATTATATTGCAAAAATACATTATTGAGCATTTTCAATGAGAAAAATAATGCAGGTAAATAGTTTTATATAATATTCACCAGTGATTGTTTACATTGGCAGTTATATAAACTATATAATCTTATACAAATATATTTATTTATTTATTTATTTATTTATTTATTTATTTATTTATTTATTTATTTATTTATTTATTTATTTATTTATTTATTTATTTATTTATTTATTTATCTATGCGAAATCGATTTTGCCGTTGTCGGTATATTCAGGTGTCCTGCCCTCCCCCTCCCCGGCTCCTAAAAAGAATGAAAATGCCATTTTTTTTTGGTTTCAACTTCACAGTTCATCTTGCAAACATGACATTTTCTTCTTTCTTAGTGGGGTGTATCTGAATCATTGCTTCATTTTTGTCTTTGTTGTCACAGAATTGATATCAGCTCTTCTCTGAGCATGCTGAGGATTCAATACTTGTGCATGTCAATTGAAATCTTCTGCAGCATCGGTCAGCAAGGCATTAAATATTGACTATAAGAAGACAAGTCTGTGCGCAAATGCATTTTGGCCGATTGGACAAAAGTGGGCTGTGCTCATTCATGCGTGAAATACTTTCAATACCAACAGTGTTATCAGATAGCTTAGATCCAAGGTAACATGTTCATATAAAAAATAATAATCTCAAAATCATTGAAAATGTTTTTTAATAATTTTTTCTAAGTGTCTACTCTGTTTGATACGCACTGTAATAATGCAATGATATATAATTATGTTGTATATTAACTCTAAAATCACATCGGTGGGATACAGATCAGCCTAACAGTGGTGGTGGTGGTGTTAATCAAGACTGCGGTTGCGTCAAAGCAGATCGTGAATTCATCTCAGGGTGGTAATGGAAAATGGCACGATTATAGTTGTTCTTCGCTAGTTCCGTTCATCTGCGAGAAAAATGCAAGTACTGTAAGTTAAGTTAACTTACTTTGCAATTTGCAATTATCGGTCAGAGTGGTAATAAAATAACTAGAATGCAATATTTCTAAACGTTCGATGATAAAACCATATAAATCAAGGCATTTTTCAGTACCATTCTGATTTTGCCATACCTAACAATAATGATACACATAAAGACTACTGATCTCCATATATACGTTTAAAGTTGACAAATTTTATCAATGATTTATTTAGTTCGCGAGGTAAGTTATTTATTTAGTTTGTTAGTTATCGTTATATTAATTGTGAACCAGCTCTACAGTAAAGCATCCAAATTGATAAAATCGCGCATTTTGCTCGGTGTTGGTACGGAATTATTGTTGGGTTGTTAAAATCACTGAGAAATGAAAAGGTCCTAAATGCATAATGATTTATTTTTCAGCATGGTGTTGTATGTTGAATACTATCTCTAAAATACATGTCAGCCTAACAGCGGTGGTGGTTATGAAGACTGTGTGTGCTTTAAAACAGGATTTGTATTGATATTAACCTCAGGGTGGGCATGGAAAATGGCACGATTGTGGATGTTCTTATCTAGCTTGGTTCACATGTGAGAAAAATGCATGTAGATTAACCAGCTTTGTAATCATCGATTACATTGGAAATATGACTACAGCAATATATTGTTAAAAACTCCCTGGTATACTGAGACAAATCAACGAATTAGACAAATCGATCTGTATCGTTACCATGATTATGTCATCCCCAGCAATAATGAACCTGATAAAAAGTACTTATCCTCCATGGATATACGTACGTTTTAATTTCGCCATTTATTTATTGATTGATTGATTAAGTAAGTTAGGGAAGTTAAACAGTTTGTCAATTTGACATTTTTGCTCGGCGTTGGTACGGAATTACAGTTGCGTTGTGAAAATACATCGTAATCACTGAGAATGGAAAAGGCCCTAAATGCATAATGAATTACTTTTCAACATGGTATAATAATTATGTTAATTATTAACTCTAAATTTATATTGGTGGAATACAGGTCAGCCTGACAGTGTTGGTAGTGATGACTGCGGGTACCTCGAAGCAGATCGTGTCAATTTCCCTCAGGGTGGTCATGGAAAATAGCACTATTATTATTGTTCTTATCTTACTGGGTTCATTTGCGAGAAAAATGCATGTAGGTAAATATAATCATTTATCACCTTAGTGATAAAATAACCACAATACAGTACTTCTACAAACTCCCTGATATACAGAGAAAATCAAGGAATTTGACAAAAAAAATTACAGGGGCAGATCCCGAGGCGGGTCGGGAGCCAGCGTGCCCCTCCCCCTTTTGATCAACGTTTTTTTTTTGTCTCATTTTGACGGGATTTTAACCGATTTCAGCCTCCACCCCATTTTTTTGAATTTCTGGATCCGCCCGTGATTTATCATTACTATTTATGTAATCCCTAATGGGACCTCTATAGAAACACGTACTTTTCAGTTTGACCAATTTTATTATTAATTATTTATTTACTTACTTCTATTTTATTTCGTCAGTTATTGTTATAATTATCATGCACCAGCTCTGCATTGAAACATCCAAATTTATGAAATCGCGCGTTTTAACTGGTGATGATACGGATTTAGGGTTGCGTTGTGAAAATACACTTATGACTACCGTTACTACCGTAATAGAGATTGTAAAACGACCAAACATGAATGATGAATTGATTTTCAACATATTGCATATTAACTCTAAGATCACATCGGTAGGATATTGGTAAGCCTAACAGTGGTGGTAATGAAAACTGCAGGTGGATTATATCAGATTGTGTCAATTCCCCTCATGGTGGTCATGGATAATGGCACGATTGTGGGTGTTCTCATGTAACTGGGTTCATATGCGAGAAACATGCAGGTAGATTTAACTAACTTTGTATCATCCATTACTTTGGTAATAAAATAACGACAATAGGCCTACCGTATTTGAAAATGCCCCCTGATAATCAAGACTAAGCAAGGAATTTGACAAATCTATTATAACTATATTATCAGGTAGCTTAAAATCTTAATTATCGTTCCTCAGTCACATTTGAAGTAAAATAATTCCCGTGCAATAGATCTACTTCGACTAACACACTAAAACAAGTTATTTGACCAGTTTTATCTTTAATGATGTTTTTAGTTGGGCAAGTTTTTTTTTAAATGTGTGTTGATTATTATTAAAGTTAATATATATTAGCTCTACATTAAAATATCCAAAGTTATGAAATCATGCATTTTGCTCCAAGGACCTAAAACGCAATGCTAAGTACTTTCAACATGGCATAATATGTGGAATATAACTCTAACATCACATTGATGGAATACAGGTCAGCCTAACAGTGCGAACGGTAATCAAGACTTCGGGTGCGTCAAAACAGATCGTGTCAATTCCACTGAAGGAGGTCATGGAAAATGGCACGATCATGGATGTCCTTCGCGATTTCGGTTCATTTGCGAGAAAAATGCAATTTACTTTGTAATCATCGATCACTTTGGTAATAAAATAACTACAATTCAATATTTGTATTTGTAAAAGCTCTATGATATACCCAGATAAATCAAAGAATTATTTATCATTGCAATTGTGATTTTGCCATCCCTAACAATAATGATCCAGATGAAGACTACGAACCCCCATAGATAATGTGTATTCAGTGTATTTTTAAATTTGACAAATTTTATTATTAATGGTTTACTTAGTTCGTTGGGTGAGTTATTCATTAAATATAGTTATTGTGTACCAGCTCTACATTAAAGCATCTAAATGGATAGATTCGTGCATTTTTGACGGAATTACGTTTGCGTTTAGTGAAAATACAATCGCAATCATAAGGAATTGAAAGGTCTTTCATCGCATTACTGAACTACTTTTCAGCATGAAATAGTATGTTGAATATTAACTTTCAAATCACATTGGTGGGATACAGTTCAGCCTGGCTGTGTTCGCAATGAAGACTGCGGGTCCGTTAGAGCGGATCGTGTCAATGTGGGTAGTCATGGAAAATGGCACGATGTTAGATGTTCTCATGTAACTAGGCTCATATGCGAGAAACATGAAGTAAACTTACTCCCTCATCAATCACATTGGTAATAAAATGACTACCTTACAATATTTTCTAAAGCTTCCTGGTATATCGAGACAAATTAAACAATTTGACAAATATGTATCATTAACATTATTATGTTATCCTAACAACAATGAACCAGATGGAAAGTACGGATCCTCTATAGATTAACATACGTTTTAATTTGACCGATGTATTAATTATTGGTTGATTAAGTTAGGTGGGTAAGTTATTTTTTTATCTTGTCAGATATTAGATTAAAACGACAACATTGATAAAATCTTTTATTTTGCTTTGTGTTGACACGGAATTACAGTTGCTTTGTCAAATATTGCACTTGTAACAGAGATTTAAGAGGACCGAAAATAAATGATGAATTGCTTTTCCACTTGGCATAATGTCATAAATTCACGTCTGTGGGATACAGGTCAGCCCAACAGTGCACCACGGGTGCGTCAAAGCAGATCGTGTTAATTCCCCTCATGGTGGTCAGGGAAATTGGCACGATTGTGGATGTTCTTCTCAAATTGGGTTCATATGCGAGGAGAAATTCGGGTAAGTAACCTTACTTTGTAATCATTTATTACAGTTTAATAAAAATGACCACAGTACAATACCGAGACAAATTCAGGAATTTGACAAATATGTATCAGTGCTATTATTATGTCATACCTAACAATTATAAACCTGATGAAAACCTCGGATCCTCCATAGATACACATTGAGAAAAATAGGTTCAATTTTGCACCTTAAAGTACTGACCAATGTCACAATGGGAGCACTGTCAAAGGTGCAACTTTGCACATCCCTGGAAGGTGCAAATTTGCACTTAAAGGGTGCAGGATTACACCATAAAAAATATAGTACCGTCTTTTATATTACGCCCCAGGGGCTGAAATCCGCTACCTTATTTGCAGCTGATTAAATTGTGTTGAAGATGCATTAGTTTAATAGATACAAATGTGCATCTGCCCATGCCGTGAGAGGTGCAAATTTGCTCGAAAAAACCGCGGCGGAAATGGCTCTACACCTTTCTCCGCAAAGTTACACCTTATGCGCACCTTTATTTTATGTGTGCACATATACGTTTTGATTTGAACAATTTATTCATTATTAATGTATTTATTTAGTTAGTAAGGTAAAGTATTTACTGTATCCCCCGAACTGTGTTCGGGGATACTATGGATTGGCCTCGTTCCGCCGCCGCCGCCGCCGCCGCAGAGATTTCCTTGTGAGCGCTCTACCAGCTGCATTTCTTCTCCGATCATCTTCAAATTTAGTATGAAGGTGTATTATGGTAAAGCGAAGACCGCTATTGTTTTTGGTGGTGGCGCCCTCGCTTGGTCCGTCTTTGTACACAAAAAGGTACATTTTTCAGGGTCTGCTTGTGTGCACTACACGTACTGGCCGCAGTTCTCAACATATTTTGTTAAAAATTTGGTGTGTAAGTGTATCATAGTCAACTCTAGACACCTATAACTTTTGGTGATACTGCCCCCAATGTTCCGCCTTTTACAGGGTCAAAGGTCAACCTGATAGGTCTAAATTTGCAAAAATGCTTATTTTTCGATTACTTTGTTGTTACCCAAAGGATTTTATTCAAACTTGCTATATAGGTGTATGGGTGGTCATTCTACATGTAGGCCACATTAGTGTTCGGTGATGGCGCCCTCAGTGTTCCGACTTGGGTGCCATGTCACATTACTTGTATATGATCTATTGGCCACATTTCTTGTCCGATTTTATTCAAACTTGCTTTGGAGGTTTATTAGGGGGGTGGT
>JZLH01S0204795.1:40086-55011 GCA_001188425.1 Eucidaris tribuloides
AAGTGATTTGAATATGCTTTCTTTATATGATGGGCTAGGTGGGAGATTTGAAACTTCAACACAGAATTCTGAAATTTATTGGTTATGCTAACATATTCAAAATCACTTCAGGATGCTTGGGTCATTTTTTGACCAATTTTGGTGTTTGGAGTTTTCTGTAGTAGAGCTATATTAGGTACACAGAATCTTGAAATTTTGCCTCAAACATTAATTATGATAATTTATACAAATGTATGCCATTAAAAATGCTACTTTGTAATTTCTCATGCGATTTTGATTTTTTTTTTTGGACTGATTGTTCGTTGTTTGTTTGTTTTTGATGTAGCAGAGTTATACACGATTCACAGAACTTGAAAAAAAATGAACTTGCGTTTTTTTTTCTAATGTGCTATTTAACTAATGAAGACCAGAATGCAGTAAAGAATTGAAAAAGTGTGAGCCAGATCTCTGTATGCTGGATGAACCCTACGTCATGATCTGGTCTCATTTTCTCTGTCATAGGCCCACGATTATGCCGTCCGGACCATGACATGGAGTCACAACGACATGTGGCTACTGACGGGAGATGACATGGGGTACATCAAGTACTGGCAGTCCAACATGAACAACGTCCAGATGTATCAGGCTCATAAAGACCAGGCGATACGATGCGCAAGGTACGCCGCCATGATGGACTCCCGTTGCGGCACGCAAAAAATCATGAGTAGCATTAACGCTGTAGAGAAGTATACTATCTGTCATAGTTTTGAAGACGAAAGTTATTCTTTGTCGCCACTTATTAGAATTGCATTAATTAATTTTACATTGTTAGAACTGATAAAAATATTAGTAAACATCGCTATTGTTTTATTATTTCAAAGGAAAATACTGCACATACATCTCTGGTATGCCAAATATGCAAGTAGTAACCAAAGCAATGTTTTGGCCAAATGCTGATTGAATGTTATGCAAATGATATACATATATGACTGTCACAGTAGTTGGTGTAGAACACAAAATGTTACACTCCTATATCACACTGAAACAGACATTTGGCTTTGGTACTGTAATTATTGTAACTTACTTGTGATGTGTGCGTATTGTGAATAACATAACTTTACATTCAATAAATTTCTGTACATTGATGCATGTTTCAGATGGAATCTAAAACTGTAAATTTCACTTGCAATGGAATACAATAAATTTGAAATAAAGTGGAACCCCATTATATAGAAAGAAAAAAACCAAGTGATTGGAAAGAAGATTTGACTAGATATTTTAATAAAGTACTTGAAACTACAGAACTGTGACAATCAGAATATTTTCTTTTAGTTTAGTTTGGGAAAAAATTGTGTGAAGAATGTATGTGAAAAATAAAAGTTAATTTTCCCATTTGTGAGTAAACAAAAGAAGAAACAACAGAAAGATTAAAATATCTTGATCAATGTCATGGGAGTGAGAAACAGTATTAGCTTAAAATAAAACAAACACGGCAACATTAAAACACTGTGCAAAGGTGACAGCAAAATGTGGTTTACATTCATAATTCATGCCCCTATACAGTATTACTCATATAAACATACAAATAAATACAATCAAAGCAACTCTTATGCATGGTAAAGATGCACTTGCATGTGAGTAAAGACTGAAGTTTTCCGCATTGTGGATTTTCCACGGAAATCATGGAATTTGAGGTATAACGTAGAAAATAGCCTTTTGAACAAAAATGGAGGGAAAATGCCTAAAAATTCCCCCCACAGTAAACATTATAATTTATTGAATAAAACTAAAATAATTTGCCAAAAAGAAGCCTAATAAACCCAAAGAAATCATGAGTTTCCTGTAAATAATTCAAGTCAGAAAATTGCAAAATTACAAAGTGGAGAAAAGTGGAAATTGACATTTATAAAACTGAAAAGTTCAGTCTTTACATGTGAGTGTTCATTGTCAGTTTCTGAAATGCGGTAAACATAGTACATGCTACTCCATTTTACTTACCTTTTATGACATTTTGCATTACATGATATTTCCAGAAATCAAATTACAACAAACAAATGACAACAAAATGACAAATCAGATTTGCATAAGCACCAAGTTATCTTGCAAATTTATTGGCAAAAGAAAAAAAACACATGCTTTTTGGACGTTGCAATTCAAGCTTATAATGTATGTATTGTGTGAATGTGCTGTGTTAGTGATCTTTTATAGGATCTTAAATGAAACATACACCAGCTTTATCTATATCACCTCCCTACTCCTTCCCTGCCCCCCAAAGAAAAAAGAAAAGTACAAAACAATTTTCAAATATTTTTGAGAAATCAAATTGGCTACAAATAAACAAATCCTTTGTTGTCATATCAACCCATCACTAACTGTATTCCACAAGAAACAATTTCCCAGTCATCCATTCTGATGTTATAAAAGGCAGGGAATCTCACTTGCACCTCTCCCACAGCACAGCAAAACATCATTATGTCCTGAGGCTAATACTGACAGACATGTCTGTGAAGTCTGAAGCTCAGTCATTGCCTAGAATTTGGGAAATGCCCCTGAAACCATCTGTCAGCATAGTGTGTGTTCTTTGCCAGGAATTTGTCTTCACGGAACAATTTTAAAATCCAAGTCCAACGGTCACTATGATTCCGCTAAAACTGAATTTCTAGCTCCTTTACTTTGCTAAAGCTTTTAGATTGTATAATTTTCTTCTGTATGTAATATACCACTGTATTTACACAATGTTAATTTGTAGGCATGCAAAAGAGACACCCTGCCTTTAAAGGCAGTGGATCTCATTTGCAAACAACCTCACAGACCAGGAAAAGATAACCCATGCCCTTAGGCTATTGATAAAGAACATGTCTGTGAAATCTGGGGGTCAGTGATTGCCTAGAATTTAAAAAATGCAAAAGAAAAACAATAGCCGTTTAGTGTACGTTCTGGTAGGAATTTTTTTCTCGCGAGAAAAGAATTCAAATCTGAGTCTAATGTTCACTATAATTCCACTAAAACTGAGTTTCTAGCTCCTTTATTTTGCTAAGGGGTTCCCAGATGGCATTTTCTTCTAAATGCCATTGTTTTACACAATGTTAATTTTTAGGCATGCAAAAGAGATCCCCTGCCTTTAAATCATAACTCACTAAAAGTCACTATTTAATTTCTTCACAGAAATAAATGCAAATATCTACATATCTCACTATGCATGTGGTGAAATGTATATCTACAACACACAAACAATATTGCTCCTTCCAGTTTTGACACAAGTTTAAGTTCACAAGTTACCAAACACCACTTTCTTTCATGCAGAATATGAACAGTATTGACTGTGGATACATGTCATGGACACTTGTCTTATACAATAATTGCAATCTACCATTATTATACCATTGAAAGTTTTGAGTGCTGAGGTGTTGAGTGTAATTTGTTATTTTGATATCATTCTGTCCAAAAGACATTAATTTGTGATGTCTTGAAAGGTGTGTGTGAATTGAGCAATGCAAATGCAAATCCCTCCCTGTCTGTTACTTTGCAGATTTTTCTCAGTTTCTTAGTCATGGCATACACATGACTGATTTTTATACCTGTGCACCGAAGATGGTGGAGGATTTTTGTGTTCAGTTTGTTTGTCCTGTCAGTTACTTGTTCTCTTTACCGTTATTTTATTTTAGCATAATTATGCTTCAAAAAGTATTTGCGACAAATTTTGCAGAAAAACATAAAAACAAAAAAACAATTATCACAATGTTGTTTACTTGATAACAACAAGATAACTTGTTCTTTGATAGACAGTGGATTTGCATTTGAAGTGACATTGTTCTCTACTAATTCTACATCATCTCAACTTTCTGTTAATTGGCACAGTGCATTTTCCAAAATTATGTCTGAATTTACTTTACAACCCAACTAATTTTACTTCATGTGTTCACTGTACTTTCATTTTCACTATTTTACAGCTTGAAGGCAATGGGGCACATTGAAATCTCCATTTCAACTTGGCAGAATTAACAGAGTGTTGAACCATGATGTAGAAGATGTGATTTGAAAGTGCCATTTTTGTACAAGACTATTTTCATAATGTGTCCAAATTCCCTGCATAGTTTCTAGTCAATTGCCACTCCTGATGACCACCAGGTACCGTGGCTTTCCATCCAGGTATCTGGGCAGAATTTGTCCACATATCAATTAACCCGTTAGAGACTAAGAATGAGATATCTCAAGCTGCGATCTGTGGAGTACATTGAAATCAAATCGTCTGCAACAGATTAATGCTTTAAGCCCTGTTCAAATTGTTCTACCCATGTTGGAGTTCCACAATATCTTGAAACCGGGAGTATCGTAGGGATTCGCTGCATCCTCCTGTAGCAGTCACATATTCATGCACTATTCATGAGGGCCTGCCCAGAACCCCTTGTAAATATTTATGACCCTACTCATGAGGAGCCCCTAGTTGCCTGTACAATTAAAGGCAGGGAATCTCATGTACACCTCTCCCCCAGTACACTAAGAGATCACTCATGACCGTAGGCTGTATACGAAGGACATGTTTCTGAAATTTGAAGATCAATACTTACCTAGAATTTGAAAAATGCCCATAAAATGAGCCATCAACTTAGAGAATGTTCTATGCCACAATTTTGTATTTCTACAAGACAATGATTCAATTCAAGGTCTAATGGTCTCTATAATTCCTCTGAAACTATGTTTCTTGCTCCTATACTTTGCTGAAGGTTCTCATTTTATATTTTCTTGTATATACCAGCATATTTACAGAATGTTAATTTTTAGGCATACAAACAAGATGCCATGTCCTTTTAAAAGCAATTGTGAGGCCCCCTCCCCTTTAATTGTATTCCCATATCCTATGGCTTTCAAACAAATGTTACAGGAGCTGTAGCATTCTTGTGGTGCATCTGTGATGTGATATACAAAATTTATAGGCTTAGTGGTAGTAAAAAAATCTAGTGACACGTCAGGAGATAATAACTTCAAGCTAAAATTTCTGATGCATCGTAGGACAGTGATAATTTGCCTACTTTTCTTAAAATTTTGGCCTGTATCCAAATTTGTGGATATGTGACTGCAGCATATAAGGTATATTGCAAAAGAAATGCAATGTATCAGGCAAGCATTGCTCTTCAGTAGGTCGTTGCCTGAAGAAATAACCATAAATTTGAATACAATATGAAAATAGTCTTAAGTAGTGATAATATTTGATGTGGTGCCAGTGTGCATGTGTGTTTTTAAGGTGAGCTGTGAATCCTGGTGAAATTAGCTCTGTCATAGGCTAAAATATTGTCAGTGCAGATGCTATTTTACATTTTGAGGGATATTATATCCAAAAAACATAGGGTGGGGAGATGGGAAGGGACCCAAAGTTTTCCCCTGGAGAGGAACCCTCAATTACAATGCTACTTTACATCGTAACACCACTTCAGCAATCAATAAAAGCTTGACCTCTCTTGCCAATGTGTGACATGTCGCTATGTCCTTCCCCCTCCCACAATAGTTTCTCACCCTTCGATGCCAAATTCTGCTCCTGCTCCGACGATGGAACGGTCCGTATCTGGGACTTCCTGCGATGCCACGAAGAGAGGATCCTGAGAGGTTGGTACCATTTATATCTAATTTGACATTCTTTGTTCGTAGAACTACTTAGTAGGCACCTATTATGCAGCATTTAGTTGAGAATTGATGCAGATAGGACAAGGAGAGTATCAAGGTGTGACCAAAAAAAATGAGACTGTGAGAGCCACTCCTGTGATGCAGTATCAATCGACCAACCACCCATGTCGCTGTGTTGGACAACATCTCATCAACATTCTGCTATGATATTGCTCACCCATCACACTCTGTTCCCCTTTCTTGGTCTGGTGTGTGGCGCAAACATGGAGCTGGGAATCAATCTGAAGTTCTCGGTTCAGTTGCGTAGGCAGGGGCCGACAGAGCTAGTGTCACAAGCTTTTTCAGGAGGCTAATGCAGAAGATGCCGCCCGCAACGAAACATGTTTTCGGGTTGTGCGGGTGTGTGTGCGTCCGTCCATCCGGATCAGTAACTTAAGAATGGCTGATGGGTTTTTAAAGTAACTAGGACTAACAATGAACTAGGATGTCCAAATGAACTAATAAAATTTTGGAGTTGAAAGGTCAAAGGTTACAGGGCCTAAAATGTTGTGGTTTTGTCCGTCCATCTGTTACCAGTTCTCGTTACCGCGATGTTTTAAGAATAGCTGATCGGATTTTGATGTAACTGGGTAGGACCAAGTACCGGTATGTACTCTGATGCAACAATGAACTGACTAGATTTTGGAGTTGAGAGGTCAAAGGTCACAGGGCCTAAAACATGTTTGATTTGGGGTCATTACTGTAATAACATAAGAAAGGCTGATCAGATTGTGATGTAATTGGCATCAAGTATGTACATGTAGTATGTGACACAAATAAACTGATTACATTTTGGAGTTGGCAGGACAAAGGTCACGGGGCCTAAAACATGTTTGATTTGGGTTCATTACTGCAATAACTTGAGAACAGCTGGTTGGATTTTAATGTAAGCGGAATGAAGTTCGTATTGTAAGGCACCAATGAACTGATTAGGTTATAGAGTTGAAAGGTCAAACGTCAAAAAAACATATTTGGTCTCCTCCGAAATGGTGATTGGAATTTTATGAAACTTGGATCGCATTTGAACTATGAGGCAACAATCGCCTGATAAGATTTCACAGATAAAAGTTCAATGGTCGAAGGTCACATGGTCTAAAACCACTGATTTGGGCTCATCGCAATAACCTAAAAATGACTCATCAAATTTTAATGTATGTCAAGTATGTATTATACGGTAAAGATGAACTGCTTAGATGTCAGATTTGAAAGGTCAAGGTCAAAGGTAGGCACGTGGTCTATAACATATCTCCTTATGGTAATAACTTCAGAACGGGTGATCAGATTTTTATGATACTTTGGTCGATAGTGAATTATAAGGCACTGCTGATCTAATTCAGTTTTTTAGTAGAAAGGTCAAAGGTCATGGGGCTTAAAACATATTTGATTTGGGTTCATTACCACTAAAGCGGCTGATCAGATTTGAAAAAACAAAAAACAAACTTGGGTCAAGCATGAACTGTGAGTCATCAACATTGGAACTGATTACATTTTGAAGATGAAAGGTCAAAGGTCACTCCGTCACAGGTCCTTTTACATGTTTGATTTGAGCTCATTACCATGATAACTTTCAAGTTTTGCGATCTGATGGGGTACATACTGTACATTCACGAGGCATTTGAATTTAATTAAATTTGGGTGGGAGTGCAGAGGTATACCCATCAGCTGCGTGCAGTTGAACTGCATTAGTTTCCATAAGCCTCCTGAAGAAGCTCAAGAAACTTGGGGGGCCCCTTCCCAACTGAACCAGAAATTGGTTTCCCACTTCATGTTTCTACCACCTCTAGGTTTTTGTGACGGGGCATATCAGGGATGTTCTACACAGCAGCCCAAGGAAGGGGCATAGAGTGTGGTAGGTGAACAATAATACAGCAGAATGTTGATGAGATGTTGTGCAACACAGTGGGTGATTTCAAGTTCGGCGTTGGTGTTGGTGTGGGTGTTGAGGCAACAAAATCGTCTGCTAAACCGAGCTCCAACACCGAGCTCGGTTTAAGCAGACGATACCGATTGCACAACACCGAGTGACGTCACGCACGATTCATGGTGTTGGCTGAAAGTTACGCCGATGGCCGAAATTTTTAGACAAATGTTACAAAAATGAACCAAATCAATACTGCCTGCCTCAAAACTTGTATGAATCTGAACGGCAAGTTACTTTTCTCTATTCCTATATGGAAGTTTAATATCAATTTGGCGAATTATGTAAATTTTTAAGGGAAAAGGGTACTTTCCGCGGTTTGCGTCCGATGCGTCGTGAAGCTTTCTCCATAGCCAACACACACACGAATGTCAGCTCTGCCAATAACGACGACCAACACCAACACCAACACCGAACTTGAAGTCACAAATTTCCTAAACCCTAGGGTTTGGTAGTGATGAATGGGAAAATTACACGTAAATCACAAACACCAACCACGGTACTTGGTTCAGCAGACGATATTCAACACCAGCGTCAACACGAACTACAGGAAGTACGTCATAATTTTCGAGGTCAACCCCGACACCAGGCCTGACTTCAAGTACGGTGTTATAGCCGGTGTTAGTGTTCTTACAACACCAACACCAGATTTCAGCACCGAACTTGAAATCACCCAGTGACATGGACAGTTGGTCAATTGACATTACCTCATAGGAGTGGCTGTCACAATCTCATTTCTCTTTTGTCACTCCATAGATCTTTGAAGAGTGGGATAGATATTTAATGAGGCATTTGGGAGCAACCACTCGTGTCGTGATGGAGGCCTCTATGAGTGGCTTTTATCAAGTTTTACCCAAAGGGTACTTACCCTATCTCTGCAGGGGTATTTTGGGAGATCATATGGCTTGGGGGGGGGCCTCGGAGCCCCCCCCCCCCTTCAGATCTCGTCTGTCGACCGCGCGATCGCGACGAAAATTGGCACGCATGTCGCCGGCGACCTAATCTACAAAATTGTACTGTTATTTTTTTCTTGTAATTTGTTCTTAGTTAATTATGCTAATTTATGCATAATTAATCTGTGAAATCATACTTTTTGCTCTAACTCAATTAAAGCTCCAAATGTGCTAATTCTTGGTGTAGAGACCCTTTGTGGTGTTCTTAGCAAATGTGCTTGAAAAAAAATGCGATATTAGAATCAATTTCTAATGTGTTTTATTGTATTTCCAATTTCTTATGTATTTCTTTGTTGTTTCGACCTTTTGTTTTTCATTATTTTTTCGATGAAATTTGTCGGTGACACTTATCCAATTACAAATAGCATAAGATTAAGTAATTTGAATCAGTAAAAGCAAAAATATTCATACATATATGATTTTTGGTGAAAACACAATTTGTATTGAAATTGTACACAAAATCATGTTTTTGAGTAATTTTTTATGTGACATGCATGTACCGAATTCTGCGTATCTTCGGAACTGCGTACCCGGGGGTCGCAAATTTGGTCTAAAAAGATGCGGGAGATTAGGAGGAAAAAAGTCAATGAAATGTCCCGGCGAAAGCCTTTTCGCGTTGCGGACCATAGCACGCAGAAAACGTCAGGAGGGCGGCCTTCCAGGGCCCCCCCTCCCAACCCCCCCCCCCAGGCAGAGATAGGGTCAAAGTTTAAACATTCCGCATTTTGGCATCTGGTGCATATATGAATATTGATAAAATAGCTTTCATGAAGACGTATTTTAACATCTATCAACTCGATATTTTACTGAACAGTTTCCCATTGACTTTTGTCTACATTGTACACTTATACAATTTCCGACTTCTAACTGGCTTATTCAAGGTGACCAGACATCTTGAATGACAGTATAGGCAACAGAATTGCCCCCTGAATAATTTTGAAGATTTTTTTTATGATAAATCCAATAAAAAAGGTGAAAGATTTTAGTCACAAGTAAGTTACTTATACGTTTATCAGACACCAGTTCACTCCTAAAGGAGATCAGTCAAGACTTTGCAGCCACAATAGGCATACACATTCCATTTCTATTGGTTACCTATTTGTACACCTGGGTGGAGAGCAGCAAAGCAGATAAATATGTTTTGTTGAAGGACAGAAATGCTGGGCGTTGGACTTGAGCTCGAGACCTCTAGATGTTCAGGCATGTGCCATACCAATTACACCACAGCACCTCTGCAGTAGAGGGTTTGGAATGGATGAGTTCATCAAATATAATTTGTAGGCCACCTTGTCCTTGCTTAGACCCTTCTCCTGTTTTCTACATATAGATAGCCCCTTTGAGCCATTAGGTGGTTTTGTCTAGGACAGCTTGTAGCAGCAGTGAAAAGTCAATGTTGAATGGTATTGGTTGCCAGTCTGAAGAAGCTGCCATGGTAGTCATAAATCATATTGTGTTTTCCCACGCAAGGGTATGATGATTTCGCCGTGATGTTTTCATTCCCCCCCCCCTTGTTACATGAAATCGCCTCTTCTAGATGTAACTAACTTGTGAGTAACGTCTTTCATTATTTTTATTGGATTGTCATAAAGAGTCTTCAAAATTATTTGACAACCAATCTAGATGAACTTAATTAAAAAATTTAAGAAAATTTTCTCTTTGTTTTGGTTATGTCTTTTGCATCCCATACTGAGCTTCCTTGGGATTTGTGCTAGTCACGTATTGCTGTTTTATTTTATAAAAACTACAGCACTGCTGTAGATTCTTTCAAATGTCCACATGTACGAGCAACCTCTTTGCTGATTTATAAAATGGGGCCCTAATTTTGTTTGTATATATAGTCATCAGGCTTGGGCGGTGATCTGACATTTGCTCCGGCAACAATTGCTCCAGTGACATTATCTCAGAAGACAAAGAGATAGGGTTAGGGTTACCAGTGGGTTTCCATTTCAGAATAGGGTTAGGGTTGATGTCAGGGTTATGGTAGTACATGAAATACAGCAGTTGTCACCGGAGGAAATGTCCAACATTCGCTTTGAAAGTTTGAATGGACAAATAAACACCCTAGAACACAAGACTTCAGACAGCTATGCTGTCACTAGCAAAATATGTTCAGATAAAAATGAGCACATTTATAAGATAATTTCATGTGGACATAATTTCTCTAACACAGCAATCTATGGGGGAAATCTGGAATGGTCAATCAATGATTTTCACTTTTTGAAAGTACATAATGACCATTTTGAACTGCAATTTTTTTCAGGGCTTCATTTATAGACATTGTCAGAGACACTAGTAGCGTGGGAATCATGTAGCTCAGATTTTTGAAATGAAAACATTGTCATACAAAGCCTCTAAGAGAGGAATGTACCTGAACATTCACATTCATTTTTTTTATCGCAGGTCACGGCGCGGATGTCCGTTGCGTCGACTGGCACCCCCAGAAGGGCATCGTGGTGTCGGGCAGCAAGGACAGCCAGCAGCCGGTCAAGCTGTGGGACCCTCGGACCGGGGAGGCTCTGGCCACCCTCCACGCCCACAAGTCCACGGTCATGTCGGCCAAGTGGAACATCAACGGCAACTGGCTTCTGACCGCCTCCAGGGACCACCTCTGCAAACTCTTCGACATCAGGATGATGAAGGAGATGAATACATTCAGGGGACACAAGAAGGAAGCCACAGGTAAGAGTGGTGGTTTGATGAGCAGATCCCTGGGTCTGAAATAGTGTTGTGTTATTTTGGTTATTTCATAATACAGTGCACTCTCATTGTAAAGAACACTGATATATGTATAACAAATTTCATTATAAAGAAGTAAAGTCTCTGGTCCCGTATCTCAACTTTTCTTTTTATTCTTTTGTTTTTGCAACCCTGATATGGAGAAATTTTGTTATAAAGAAACAATTACATGGGTCCCAATGACTTCTTTATAACTAGAGTGCACTGTAGTGGTTAATCTGCAATACCTTCAAACAATATTTGAAAGCTCTTTTTATTAGAAATAAATTCCCGAAATAATAATAGTGTCAATATAATCATGTTCATAGTGATATATTACATTTCCCGCACTGCTATTGCTAGGGGTTGAATAAAAATTACATGTACTTGATCATGTCACCATACTAACATCTCTTTGGCCAACTCCGATAGGCATATGCTCAGGGCATGGACCAGCCTCCATCCCCCCCGCCCCGCCGACCAATTCCATCATAACAAAATACATAAAATAATGTTAAAAAAAGAAAAATAGTGAATAAACAAGCGTGCGTTTGGTCAACCAGGAAATACATCCTACCTGTACGCACGTCTTGAACATGAAACCTGGCAAACTCTCCTTTAAACATCCCCATAGTTTTTTGTTCATTCAAGCAAAACTTTTTTTTGCATGCAGACCCCCATAGGCCCCCCCTCCCGCCCCCCGGTGCGAGGAGTACTAAACTTCAGGGTGCACGATAACATGACACGTGACTCTCCAGGAAGAAAGCGTCCCCCAGAGGGACAACACCTCCCCCTCCTCACCCACCCCCACAGACTAACTAGTACCAATAAAGGTATGCGTTTTTTTCGCCGGCGCCCTTGGGGGAGTTTCCCCTTGGGTTGTCCTTGGGGGAAGTTGTCCTTGGGGAAGTTGTTCTGGGGGAGTTGTCGGCATTGGGAGCTTGTCCTGTGGGGAGTTTGTCCTCTGGGGGAGATGTCCTTGGGGAGTTGTCCTCCTGGGGGAGATGTCTTAGGGCGAGTTGTCAACTGGGGGAGTTGTTTCGATTGGGGGAGGATGTCCTTGGGAGTTGTGTGGGGGAGTTGGTCGTTGGGAGGTTGTCCTTGGGGGAGTTGATCCTGGGGAGTTGCGCCCTTGGGGGAGTCCTTGGGGAGTTGTCCTCTGGTGGAGATGTCCTTGGGGCAGTTGTCCTGGGGGAGTTGTCCCTTGGGGGTTGTCCCCGAGGAGTTGTCTTTTGGGGAGTTGTCCTCGGGGGGTTGTCCCCGAGGAGTTGTCTTTTGGGGAGTTGTCCTCGGGGAGTTGTCCTTGGGAGGAGTTGTCCTGATACGCCACCGCTCAACCCTTATCATATCTTGCCTGCCTCGATAATGTACTGACGTCATGTGGTATTATTTGTTTTGCTTATCAGCCATTGCCTGGCATCCTATTCATGAGAACTTGTTTGTGTCGGGTGGATCGGACGGGGGAATTCTCTTCTGGCAGGTGGGGTAAGTAGAATTACCGATGACGCCATGTTGTGGCTATGCATCGGGAACACACTGTTGATCGATTTCTAATCCTCTTGGTTACTATATAATCAGATTGATACCATGTAATACCAACTGTTATCCTTGGTTATGAATCATCTTAGTGCCAGGCAGTGACAGTCCCAAACCAAAAAATAAACAAACAAAAACACCAAATTTAACTTGTTGAGCTGTACATGTCAGCTTGAACACCCCCCCCCCCCAAGGAAAAAAAAATGTTGCGAGTTTCCCCTTTTGTCTCTACCTTTCTCATTTTCCCCCAGCATTAGCATTATTAGGATACTTTTATCCACCATTTCACTATATTTTCATGTCGGACATGAAAATGTGTATGAAACTGCATCTCAAATTTTGTATCTGTTAAAGTGATTTGTGGGGTCCCCAGAGTGGTAGTTGATAACAACAGAACACTCCTTTATAACACAAATCTCTGCACAAACCATCATGCTAACAAATAACTTACATGGAAATGTATATGTGGGACAATAAATATTGCAACGCGAGGTAAATGACAGAATCTACCTGTTGAAACCATCAATCCTTCAAATGTTTGATACATTACATGTGAAGCATTTGTACACTGCAAATGTGATATGCTTTTACCCGGAAACTGGGGAAATAGGAATTCTAATGGAAGATTTTGCATCATCAACCAGCTCTCCAATTTATCTTGAATTTGTTCTTTCACCAGGAATGAGAAAGAAGTTGGAGGTATAGAGGAGGCTCATGAGAGCATTATTTGGAGTCTTGCCTGGCATCCCCTGGGCCATATGCTGTGCTCTGGGTCTAATGATCACTCAACGTAAGTGGCATGAAAATACTTTGGCAAAAAAGCAGCAAGTGACAAATCAGTCCAAATTTTGAGAAGAAATAATCATTCTATTGGAAGATATTTGAAGTAAAAATGCTACAAAATTGCATTGATTCCCGTGAAAATGACAGACAAAATTTCTTTATTTATGAGAAATGACACCTTTGTCACTTGCTTCCTTTTGCCAAAGCAGAGCAGTTTAAGGATGTTGTGTTCTATAAATAATTCGGCCAGAAAATCCACTGGACGTCATGTTTTACACTATATGTTACCCTGCGTCACAAAACTCACCAGACATGGCATTTTGAGTTAAGATAGTGTTCGGAAAGAGGAGATTCTAAGCTTTACAGTCAATAGATATGGTTTTTCAGGAAATTTCTAAATCCCCAAATCGACTTGTTGCAATATGACTAATACACATGCATGAAAAACTACTGTTTCTGTTTATTAGTCGTTTTGTGGTGACATGTCACATAGATCCATCGTATAAACACAAAAAGAGAAAATTTCATTCTTTACCATTTACCCAAACTATACACTGTCTTCATTTAACCACGTTCAAGAACTAGTAAAGATATAAATTTGTATCATAAGTGTTAAAATGTCTGCTTCTTGGCAGGAAATTCTGGACGAGAAATCGACCTGGAGATAGAATGAGAGACAGGTACAACTTGAATACACTGCCCATCGGAACATCTGAAGAATTACTAGAGTATGGTGAGTACCTTTCCACTTAATATATGCAGGATGTCTTGGAGGGATGCTCAACAAGTAATGCCTCTTTCTGCTGTGCATAATACCATACACTTACTTCACATCGACTTGCATCGCTCTGTAATGAATTCACACACCTTTGTATTTCATTGATGCCTCAATAACATTCTATGAATAATACACATGTGTTTTTACCCTCTTTGATGAAATGGTGCTCACCACCAATTTGTCAAGATATGGAGGAGAATAGCTCTATACACAGCACATGACAAACAATACATATTTCCAAAAATACATGTGCAGTTGGGGGGTTTTGTTTCAAACAATATGAATTTGGGAAAACAGAGACAAATATATTATATCATGTTACCGTTTTCACAGTTCCTGCACAATATTCTTTTGTGACAGAAATAATAATTTGATTGTAAACTTTAAAGAATAGTTAGTTCCACATTCATTTATACACAAACATGAAAACAAAATCATATATTCACTTCAATGTGCATGTTCTATAATTTTCTTTGTTTCCGTTTTTTTTTCCGGGGGGGGGGGGGGGTTGTCCATTGTCTAAGATTTTGCAGTTCAGGTACATGATGTATTACTCATGTTCAATTTGACATGATTTGAACTTTTTGATTTCTTTGTTTGTTTTC
>JZLH01S0204795.1:65261-76389 GCA_001188425.1 Eucidaris tribuloides
ACAAGATACTTCTCCCAAGTTACATCAAAATCGGAAAAGTCATACTCAAGTTATCATGTCATGAGCCCAAATCAGACATATTAAGGCTCGGTGACCTTTGACCTTTCAGCTCCAAAATCTAATCAGTGCATTGGTGGCTCATAATACATACTTGGTCCAAGTTTCATCACAATCCGACCAGCCGCTCTCAAGTTATCACGGTAACGAGCCCAAATCAGACATATTTAAGGCCCGGTGACCTTTGACCTTTGACCTTTCAGCCCCAAAATCTAATCAGTTCATTGGTGCCTCATAATACATACTTCACCCAAGTTACATGACGATCCGACCAGCCACTCTCAAGTTATCGCGGTAACGAGCCCAAATCAGACATATTTAAGGCCCGGTGACCTTTGACCTTTGACCTTTCAGCTCCAAAACTCTAACTCAGTTCACTTGGTCGGCTCATAGTACATACTTGGTCCTAGTTACATCAAAATCCGATCGGGGGTTCTCAAGTTATCGCGGTAACGAGATCCGGTAACGGACGGACGGACGGACGGACGGACGGACGGACGGACAACCCGAAAACATGATGCCTCCGGCAACTTCGTTGCGGAGGCATAAAAATGGTTGTGTACAGCGCTAGTCTATTCTGTACATCCACACTCTTTTGTATATATTGTGTATGAAAACACACTTTGTGGAATTTTGTAATCATGATACTTTAACATTATGTCTGTACAGATTATCACTTCTTTTCTGTTCAAATTTTGTCAAAAAGTTCATTTCAGGATATCTTGAAATATACGTAACAAAACTTATATTGACCAAGTGCATTTTGTACTGTTTTAAGAAAGTGTCACTGCAGTGTGTGTACATTTTGTAGTGTGAATGAAATGTGAATGAGCAATGTCGTTTTCTCTTTGGTTGGTTAATCATTGGTGGGCAGGGGGGGGGGGGCTGTTAACCTTCGCGGGAGTTGTTTTCTAGGGTAGTTGGCAGGTGGCTACATTTGCCATGTTTTGGGGTTTTTTCTGAGGGGAATATCAAGCGTGTGACAATGAAGTGTAATGTGGGTTTATGTTTGTTGTACATGTACACTCAATTCATCCACGATTTTTCTTTTCTTTTTTGAAATCCAACAATGAAAGTTTAAGCATATTTTTCAAGAGATATGATTTTTTTTTTTAAACAGACAAATCTGCCTATCGCAGATGGCTATTCTGAGTCTAAGATGTTGTGTCAGGACAACTCTCCATTGATTATGTACATGAGTTTTCATAATTTATTTTATATGGGGGTGGTGTTCTTGATTCTTTGATGATGGAACAGTTTACAACCCAGCTGTTCTACTAGACTGTCATACATGCATACAATATGTACATGTTGACCTCTGTGGATGGAGATCAGTCAAAGAAATATTTATATACAGTGTACATGTATATACATATTTTTGTATTACAAAACCACAATGTTAATTGCTTAATTTTGACCCAAGACATACTCTTACTCTTAGGACTAAATACACATACCTTTGTAGATGCATAATCAAAGACACCTTACAAAGAGACAGACAGACAGACACACACATACACACACACGTTCATGGCAGAAATCGAGGACTCATTTAACGAATAGGTATGATAACACATAACCGAGGACTTATGTGTTAGTAGGAATATATTCCATCGAGGACCAATACGTACATCATGTACATTACCGCTTGACCGAGGATCTGTACGAATTAACGTGACTGAGGACCCCTTATGGAAGTACGATTGAGTTGCTGTTATTTCCCAGCGTTTCGAACCAAGGATGTCCTCGGTTCCATGTGTGTCCTCAATTCAGTTGTATAGTTCGCATGTGTGTCCTCGATTTCCACCATGGGTAAGTGCACGCACACACACACACACACACACACACACACACACACACACACACACACACACACACACCTATATGCGTTTTTGGTGGAAATCGAGGACTCGTTCAACGAATAGGTATGATAACACATAACCGAGGACTTATGTGTTAGTAGGAATATATTCCATCGAGGACCCATACGTACATTACCACTTGACCGAGGACCTGTACAAATTAACGTAACTGAAGACCCTACCCTAATGGAAGTACAGTTGATTTGCTGTTATTTCCCAGTGTTTCGAACCGAGGACGTCCTCGGTTCCATGTGTGTCCTCAATTCAAATGTACAGTTCGCATGTGTGTCCTCGATTTCCACCACGGGTAAGTGCACACACACACACACACACACACACACACATTATAGACATGCTTGCCTCCACAGTCCACCCTAACCCAACATGCCACCACATTGAATGTGTCCTGGTGGAAATTATTACACGTTTCTGAAATTCACTGGGAAAATCCGTCTGGCAATCATTGCCCCATCACATACCATGCAGTTGTATGGTGTACACTTCGAGATGGGGATTGGGGAGGAGGGAGGTGCTAATAAGAAAAAGAGGCAGATTTTAATCAACATGGCCAGATTGGAAGTGTTTGTGGAGGTGTTTTGAGTGTTAAAACACCTCCCTTTTATGCTGAACCCCCCACTGTGAAAAAGTTTGGACATGGGATTTGGAATAAAAACAAAATTTGTCACTATCCCCCTACTTGTCAAAAAAGTCTGTGTTTGCAGACTGACCATGACCACATAAGATGGAACACACATACTAGACTTGATTCATTAGTGATTAATTCGCAAGAAAAACGCAAAAGGATCAATCATGTTTCAAGAAACTAGGTAGAGCAGGGGGCCTAGTTATGAAAATTCCCACCAGGTAGTAAAATAACTTTAGCTCACTGTCTGTATAGACTAGTAGAGGAAACTTTGGGTAACTGGACAAACTAACCAACCGAAAAATGGAAGCTATGGCATACAAATGTTTTCATACAAGTATCTTTTATTTTTGTGGTACATACAATTCATTGAATATATACACATCTACATATAGTTTTTTGCAGTTTGCTTTGTTACTTTAGTTTGATAGAAAAAAAGAAAATATGCTTATATTTACAATTATAGCAACTGGGCATTTTAGCCAAAATATAGTACAAACACCTCTCACAACTTGATAAGACATTTACTTTACACTTCAGTACAATTCGTTGTGATCAAATGGACGGAAATAACACACACATCAGCTGTAAATAATTCGTTGTGAGTAAAAAGTTGAAAACCAACTAATACAAGTTACATGTAGTACCTCAACTGTAATGGTGGTCATAATTTGCAATAAAGTTTCGTAATTCATTGTGAGAATAAAGTTGAAAACCAACTAATACAGGTTACATGTAGAACCTCGACTGTAATGGTTGTCATAATTTGCTTTAAAGTTTTGCTATTGTCAAATATGTATGGACAGACTTGTACATTTACTCTAGGTGCTAAGCTTTGATCATAACTGTCCGAGTGACAACCAATCAACATGACCCAAAATATTGTGAAGAAAGAATAAGTGGATTCATTTTGTAGTTATCATGAAGGTAACATTTACACAGCATACATGTATGTCCCAACACTTACGAGGGGACAGGCAAACTTCTATCTTCTCTGCATGTGATGAAAACTGTAAAAGCTGGTGTTTACCTAACAGGAGAGAACAAGTTTCAGTGTGCACTAGGAAATATCAAATTGGTTTCCGTCACAAACGTAACGCCATGTGGGTAATACAGAATTTTACATCATAACGCCCTTGTGGTAACTGAAGCTCGTGAAAGACTATCATACACATGTACTTCTCTTCCTGGCAAAATTAAGAATATAATTCAGGATAATTTCATCGTTATAATCGGAAAGAGTGAAAATGTTATCCGGAAGTGGCAAATGTAATACCATATCAGAGTTCCTTCGGATAATGAAATCAAACATAAATTAGAATAATTCCAATACAGTAGACTCTCATTACAACAGACTCCTTGGGACCAGAAAGATGACTTTATCATATGCAACATAAATGGTATCATGGGGTATCAAGCACAAATTTACCATTTCATTGCATCATTATTTTTCAGGGCTACACTCTGGGGTTACCTACCTGTCTAAAAATTATTTTTGTAGTGTGCTTTTCACTCTTCTTGTGCAAAATGTTTTGTTAGGTGGTCTATAGGGCTTAGATATAACAACTTCAATATCATTTCCACATGAGTTTCAGTCAGTCTAGGTTTGTATGTTGTGCACCGGTGCAATGCAAGCACCATTACCATAAACTATACTTCCATATGGACCCAAGAGGGCAATACACATTGTGGTTACCAGAGGCACAATGGTACTCCAGTTTACTGCGTGGTGCATCATCAAAATTTTCTTATACAGGCAACTCCCGTTATAACAAAGTCCTCGGGACCGGCAGTTTTCTTTTGTTGTATCAAAATTTTGTTATAAACAAATAGTGAAAGTATATAAAGATATATACTGTTACAGTAGATGGGACCTGAATTTCTACTTCATTGTAACAGTAATTTTGTTATGATCAGATCGGGTTCGTTATAATAGGAGTGCACTGTATCAAGTTAAAAAAACAATAAAACACAATGAAAATTTCAACATACAGGACCATATTTTTTTTCCTAACAAAAATTTGGTACAGCAGTGTTCTTTATACTGAGAGACTGAGAGTCTATTGTATGTTTAAATCAATATATGTGGGTAAATAAAATTTAAACAAAAAGTTAATGCCAATTTGAATTGCCATGTTGGCCGCATGCCTCAGACTTCAGTGAGATCATTATTAAAGGTAAATGACATGATCGGGGGTAGTCCTCAACTTGGGCTGAAACTACTCTAGAATCAAGTAAACTATGCAAGGATTCTCCTGTGAAAATCTTGTAGTCAAACGTTGACTCATTCTAAAATAAACAATGTCAATATCACTCGTAGCACGGAAACCTGCGGTGTGGCTCTCTATGGGGCTTATTTTTATCGTCTCCGGATAAAATTAAGACACTCCTATGTTTATGCTCGATTCTCCTTAAGTAAACAAATTACAGACAAATCCTCCCAGGTGGGAGATCCACTCCTGCTAGTGTATAGTTGGTATATATTTCAACTCAATTGGTTCTTGAGGCATTTTCAAGTGTTCCCAATCATGTCACTAACCTTTAAAGTACAAATGAAAGGTTGTAAGAACTCATCATCATTTATGCTAAGTTTGTAGAACAAACAATTTGTTTTTATATTTATTTTGTTATATCACTGTTTTTATAATGAGAGTCTATAGTATTTTTAATAAATATTGGTGGGTAAACAAAATTCAAAAGTGAAGTTTACGCCAATTTGAAACTGCTGTGTTGGCCGAATGGTTCAGGCTTCAGTGAGATCATCATTAAAGTACAAATGAATGGCTCGTAAGAACTCGTCATCGTTCATGCTAAGTTTGTAGAATTCCTCATCTTCGTCTGAGATGCCATTCTCCTCCAGGGTCTTATCCATATCCAGGTTGGTTCCTTCGTACTTCCATGTGTAGCTTGCTGCGTGTTGATTCCACAGCAGGTACCTCTGAAGAATTTCATTCATGGTCTCCTCCGAACAAACCTACAAAGAAATATCAAATAAATGAAACTGATATTAAACAAATAGCAATTTCCATCAAGCATAAAGGGCAGTGACCTGATTAGGAGAAGTTATAAATGCCTCAAAAACCAAATGAGTTGCAAGATAATACCAGTATGGCTAGAGTGTATATTCAGGCAGGAAGGATATATCTTAAACTTGTTTACTTTTCGAGAGGAGAAACAACCAATAATTTACCATTATTGAATAAATCTCCAGCCCTGACAGAAATTGATTCTATAGAAAGCTATATAAAAAATTCCACTGTTGCAGTATTTTCTGATAATAATTGTACAACAAAGAGGAAATGTATGACTTTGAAACTTTCACAGCAGAACGTTTACACAGTACACTTGATTTTGAAAACGCTGTCCTAATACTTCCATTGTTGACATTTCTTTTAAGCAATACTATTTTTTTACTGGCTTGAATCACACTTATTCATAACTGATCAAAGATAATAATCATCATAATTGTATGTTTGTTTTGACAAACTAATGAATAGGCACATCATGTTTCTCTTTTTTTTTGGGGGGGGGGGTGCTGGATAAATGGGAGGATAGAACACAAAATATAGTATAATGCTCATTACTAATACGACTTACTTAATTTTAGGAAGACATTTCTTTTCATGACCTACAGCCATTTTTTCAGTAAATATCATAAGATTGTGTAATCTTAACAACAATATACCTCAATGATTTGTTCCTGTGATGTCAAGGTGTTGATGATCTTGATAAATCTGGTCTTTTTCGACAAGATTCCGATGCAGTAGCTGTCGTCCTTGTACCATGGTCTTCCAAAATCGTTGGCCCAGTCTGTGCGAGGGCATGGTGGTGGGATGTGCACAAAGCGGCCATGAGGTGCAAACGGAAAGACACACTTTGTCACCGGGTCAACATGTGTCCTGATCTGCAGGTACATTAATCAAAAGGAACGTAAAAGCATGTACTTACAATTTCTTTTCAATTAAAAAAAAATGTACTAGTTCTGAAAATGACATTCAATTGTGAGTATGTAACACATATTTTGAATTGCTTTTTATTTCATTTTAATATTAGCAATACTTTGTATGACAAATGTATCTAGTATAATTTATATCTACAGACATTTATAAAGGTTTCACTGTTCCTTGTTAGTTTGTTTGCTTATTTATGTTGTTGTTGTTTTGTTTTGTTTTCACCAATAAGTATATTTTACTTGGTACACTGAATGGTTGGTACATACTACTTGTACAGTACAATTTTACAAAATGTTATAAAGTAACAGCAATGCCCTGATTATCAATATGGTAAACCTGCTATCATTGGACAGATTTGAATCTAATAGACCTCGTCTATCAAGCAATTATGCTGGTCTACTGGTTATGGACAACTACCTAGTCAGGATTGTGTGGGTTCAATCCCCACCACAGTCTACCCAGAGGTTTACAAATAAAATTCTTTGTCATCTTACTTAAACTATCAGGTCTTTTTCGGGGGGTGGGGGGGGGAGCGTACAATGCAAAGCGAATATCACCATTGGCATACAAGTTTGATTAAAGTAAATTAGGATTTTGCTTTTCCCTACTTTTGGCATAGAGAGGAAAAGAATACCGTATTTAATAGTCTGTTTTTGAAACAATAAAATTAAGCCTTGACACACTTGATTAGTTTCTCCATGACATGTACAGGCACTCCATTGTTTGTCCACCAGGATTTCTTCTATTTTTTTTTCTAGATACCTAGTTCTAAATGGAGCATGCAGTAATCTCAACAAATAGGCCTATGTCAGTATACTTACATCATGTGTCTTCTTGTCAAACCAATGTGAGATGTCTTTTCCAGCACACGAGACAATTGGCTTCAGTAGAACACTTCCTGTAAATATATAGCCAATGGATACAAGATTGTCAGTAATGCTTTTAAACATGAACACAGTTACACAACATTCATATATTGTGGATATGGTGCAGTACATTATATCACACCTGGCCTTTTTCCTGGAGGTGAGGTATGAGCATGTTTGCTTGGTAACCCCCCCGTCCTTGGGTCAGACAGGCCACATGCGAGTAACACTTTTCTCGGGTAACGGGGTCATTTTATGTCAAAATTCTCATGTGAAATTATCTCAACAAAAGCTGAAATAGGGAGTACTTTTTGGAGAATTTGTGTTGAATGTACCAGAGATAGGATTAGGGGCCCACTATCTTGGAAAATACCTGGGAAAAATACCCCAGATAACTATGAAGGTCATCACCCGAGAATATCAAACAACTCTAATCCGGGCAGTGTGGGAAAAGTCGATGTTATCATTCTAGAAAAACACCCCCCCCCTTCACCCCTGCCGAGCTCTATCCAGGACGCATCACCCACCAATATCTCTGCCAAGCAATGATCGTCAGAGCTCAGCTCACAACCCAAACATACCCTGTACAAACACGCCATTACACACTCAAGAAAACAGCAGAAAAGGAGTGCAAATTATGCCATGTTGAGGAGGAAGACACCATACATTTTATCGCCTCCTGTCCCATACTCATGCACCACCAGAACACCCTACTTAAGAAAATCAGCAGTAATATTAATCAACTCTTAAGCGTGCACACCTACCCAAGACTTTAGATCCACCCCTCTTCACAGAAACGATTCTCCTCACTAACACTGACACAACACAGAACACACTCAACGTGCACATACTCAATTACCTTTACAGAATCCACACTTTTCGTTCCGACTCCCTAGCCAAAATTGACAAGCATTAATACATAGAATATACAGTATACATATGGCAACCCGGTGATCTCCGATATAACGGAAGAAGAAGAAGAAGGAGGAGGAGGAGGAGGAGGAGGAGGAGGAGGAGGAGCAGAAGAAGAAGAAGAAGAAGACGACGTTAGATTAAGTTAGATCTAACTTAGACCTATTCGCTCCATCGACGACGACGTGACCTGAATACCGACGTCTGTCTCTCCGCCATCTGACTGCTTGGGCCGGACGCCGACCGAGGCAAGGATGTTGATATGTTCAGTGAGAAACCCCCGAATATTAATGAGGATTCCGTCAGTCTCGTATCATCATTGAAAAAGAAAAAAAGGAATGGAGCTCCCGTCTTTGACTTCACGATGGCGATGCACACAAGTTCCATGAAAACACAACAAGCAGTACGGGCGACGTCCAATATCGGAGACTATCTCCAATGTCGGAAGATTATCTCCGATATCGAGAGCTTTTAATGGGGTCATCAAAACTTGGCACAAAGAAAATCTCCGATATCGGAGATTTTTTTCCAAGACCAATCCCACTGAGGCATGGTGGTGTAAGACATTAGATCTGGATTTACATAGAGTTCTAATACAAATTTATTAATAATTTATAAGAATAATACCCTACAAAAAAATCCTGTAGTCTCTGCTGGTAAGTACCACAGCATTTACTACAGGAAGTACCACAGTCCTGCACGTAATTTGGGACGGTACCTCAGAATTGTACAACAGGAGTACAACACGTCCGTGTCAATTCCTGTGGTAATTTCTGTGGTTCTAACTGTCCTGCACATAATTTGGGACGGTACGACGCAGGTACAACAGAAGTACCACAGAAGTACTACAGGACATTTTTGTAAGGGTAATAATATTGATAATGACAACATTCATAAACTATTGCTGGTATCGATACCATCAGCAACTTTGCTATTGACAACTGCTGCAAAATGTAAACAATCGGTCATAACTACTAAGAAGACGGTGAATTTTCAAAGTAGACGGTCATGTGGGGTAAAATCCCTCAAGGATTCTGAATATCACGTTCCTAAGTTGCGATAACATGATCCCTGCTGCGCCAAGGTAAATAAACAAAAAAAGTCTCCAATATTGGAGACTATCTACGAAATTGGAGAGCAGAAAAAGTCTCCGATATCGGAGAGTCTCTCCGAAATTGGAGAGAATCTCCGATATTGGACGTGCGCCCGTACTGACAAGCCCAGCTCTATCATCAAATTAAAATCTAATCAACATCAAATGAAATAACGGACAGGGGAAAGGGCTTTGTATGATATCCAAAATTACAACCCCTTACTTGTATGGTGGGTATATTTGACAGGATTGAGTGGACTTTAGTTCCGAAACACGACCCACTTACTTTAGTTTCAATCAAGACCCCTAACTTACTGGATTTTGTACACATGGGACTAAGGCCTGTCGAACTACTGACGATACACGTTGTTGCTTACCTTCATACTTTTCACACAAGGGGGTGAGATCGTAAACTTTCCCAAGAAACGATACCCATAGATCCTTTAATGTATTGTGCACTAACACTTCATTTGGAGTGTAATATTTGGGTCGCATTTTTCGATTTTCAGAAATTTTACATTCACCTCCGATAATTTACTGTTGCCATGAAACTACAATATCCCGGATGTGCACCATTAAATGTTTTCCGAACTAATGAATATGCATAACTTTGACTTTTTCAGATAATTTTATGAATTTAATTACCAATATTATAGAATAGTGATATTTCAAACATACAATTGATTTAATTTTTAAAATAATGGTATATTTTATATTTTATCAATCCACCTAAATATACATAACGGAGGTCGAGGATATAGAAATACACGGATTGAAGATTTTCTTTTTTACGGAACAGTTCACTCAGAAAATTTTAATGAACAAGCGTTGAAATTAATGCAAATGCCAGTTCAGTCGATATTTTGATTGAGGCCTCTCCAATATGGTGAGTGTAAAAGAAGCATTAAGTAAATTTTGCAAAAAAAACAAGCGAAATTAACTTCTTTCGCGATAATGCATCATGCAATGTAGCGATATGTGATCGTATTCACGTTTTGCTCGGAAGTTACCTTGATATCGTATGATGTTGCGCATCTGTTGTTGGTCGGTATAGTCTAGAGACTCGGCTAATACAATCCCCTTGTCTTGAGACTGATCAGATACAGAGTTGCCGATGTCTGTGAATCCATTGGCATGAGACTCCCATAGCCCAATGATAATAAGTGAGATCAATAGAGATGTATGGAAAATCAAACACAATTTTGGCCTGGGGCCAAAATGCAGCATGCAGTACGGGCGCACCACCTGCGCACATCCAATAATCAGAGATTCTCTCCAATTTGGGAGAGACTCTCCGATATCGGAGACTTTTTCTGCTCTCCAATTTCGGAGATAATCTCCAATATTGGAGACTTTTTTTTTGTTTATTTACCTTGGCGCAGCAGGGATCATGTTATCGCAACTTAGGAATGTGATATTCAGAATCCTTGAGGGATTTTACCCCACATGACCGTCTACTATGAAAATTGACCGTCTTCTTACCAAGTTATGATCGATTGTTTACATTATGCAGCAGTTGTCGATAGCAAAGATAGGAAAAGTTGATTTTTGTAGGGGAAAACATAGCTCCGTAGGGAAAAATTGGCCTATTGGGGCATAGGGGAAAAGCATCCCCGTATATCGTGGGTAACAAATATGTTACCCACGTAAAACTGTATCATACGTGGAAGTAGGGTGAAATTATGTCCAAGCATTTATTTCTTTTAAAATTTCTTTACCACATTAGTATTACTTACGCTGTT
>JZLH01S0204806.1:11714-25104 GCA_001188425.1 Eucidaris tribuloides
CAGTAACACAAAATATGAACATCTGAACATATGAACATGTCATCATTATTTTGTCATGTGACACAATTTAGGTTACAGTCACCGAACACAGAGAAAGCATCAACTCTGTACATATTTGACAAGACTATTTATAATATTTATAACATTAACTATATTATATCCATGTATATTTGATGTGAAAATATAAAGTCATTCAACGTTAGGCTTCCATCACACGATAACCAAACACTCACTCCATTCCATGAATCTCCATTCATTTCAAGACACGCATTGCCACCATCAGTCCATCACAGTCAACATTGCACAACGAAATGATTACCGAACGGCTGCTTACCTTCTAAAATTTCACATTGAACCAAGTTAAGATAATCTGTCTGCTTCAGTATTCCACCTTTGAAACCCCTCACCAATCCCTCGAGGTAGCCACCATCAATATTGAATGTAGCGTCATTCATTTTGGAACTATTTTGCTCGATATACGACAACCAAACCTCTATAATGTACGCTGGCTGTGTACTACTGCATGCACTGTACTGCACCAATGAGCCTGACGCTAGTAGGGCACTAATATAATCCTTGACTGCACTGTATGCGTACTGCACTGGCTGCGGCGCGCCAGCTGGCTAGCGATAGCTAGTGTATTCCCATCATAGAGTTGGCCCATAGAGTTACGTGCGGACGGTTTGGGCCGATTGCGTCTTACATCGATAATGAAATTATCGACCATTTTCAAGTAATAATGGGTGGAGTGTTAGCTAAAAAGGGGGTGCGCTGTCCAATGAGTCAACAAAATCTCTTTCTTCTGTTATGTTTCCGAGATATTCTCTTCAAGATTTAATCTTTTCCGTTCAGTTCCCTTTATTGACATATGTTAAATATAATCAGTTAGGACAATCCAATGATCATTACAATTGATACATTATAATATTGTTTGCTATTCATGAAATAAATTCGAGGTCGAATCTGGGACATTAATACAGCTTATCATAAACGGATCATAGGCCTATATTTGTTAATATCTAATTATTTTGACTTCTTGAAAAATTCCTATGAAAGAAATGCGAATCTTTAAAAAAATCAGTACACAAACCATTAAACTTTAAACAAAACTAACTGCTTAAAAATACATTTTCAATTTATGCAGCCTGAAACGTTTGTCATTTGTCCCGCTCCTAAAAGCCGGGATCGAAAATTTTGAATTCTTAATTTTATGAATTGATCTTTGTGCATCCTGAACGCGCAAATATGATATTTTATAATCAGAAACGGATCATATAATCCATAACCACCCGAGAGAGTTCTGGAGTATATAATCAGGCGAGAATACTTTGCACTGCACGAGAATTTGATCGAAATAAATCTTTCAAAAAGGTGAAATAAAACCTAAAAAGTGAATGATGTACCAATCAACTTGTTTGGAACCAAAAACATCGACGAGTTTGTCACTGCGCAATCAGGCGTCGACGGGAGCAGTCCGTATCCATGTTTCGATTTGGGAGGGGGGGGGGCAAAATGAAAAAAGTCCAAAGTATAAGCGAAATTGACAAAAGAACAATCCCAAAATGTTATTGTGGAAAAATATTTGTATGAATTACTAACATCAACAAGATGGGAGGGGGGGGGGGTCATTAAAATATTTGTTTGGAGCCCATAAGTTTGTCAAGAAGATTTAAAAGGATCTAAGAACCAACGTTGTATCATTAACTTGAAATACTCAATCTTGCATGTTGGCTGTCAACAAATGGCATGAGTTTATTTTACAAATTATTGATAAACACATGCTGTCAGCCCAAAAAGAATTAGGAAAAAGTTCTCCTGGTGAACCCGAAATAATATAAATTAATAAAAGAAACGTTGACAAGCCCCAAGAAATTAGCAATGGAAAGAAAAGACAAGATTTAAAGATAGTTACCGAAACTACGAATAAGGTAACTGCTGAGTGAAAAAGCAAAGAAAAAATATACACTGAAAGTTAGAAACACTGAAAAATATCCCTGCTCAAGCTTGAAGACATTAAAGTCGTGTGCGCAAATCAAACAACCCCTAATTGATTCAGACAATGATGACAAATGCTTGTCTAAGTTTCAACAGTGAATTCTTTGGCAATAATGGTGTAAATTTAACTAACATGTTCTCTGTTTTAAATATTGAAAGGGCATCCATCGCAGTTCAGACTGTGATGCACGTATGAAATTAAACCGGTCGTCCATGCAGTATTGAAAGAATTGTAATGGCTTTGAAGAATAGAAAATCCAGGGAAAGATGGTATTTCTGCTAAAATTACTTAAAACTACGGCTGAAGAAATGCTCCTAACCGTTGACATAATTATAATAAATCGATCTATTCTTGAACAAAAAAGAGTACCTTCACAATGGAAAAAAGGGCAAAAATCATCCCCTTTCACTTAAGAAAGGCAGTAAAAATTTACCTTCAAAATTACCTGACCTAAAGATCGTTATTATCTGTTGTTTCAAAAATTCTAGAACGTTATTCACAAGCAGCTTCAAGCTACTAAAAAACAACAATGTTAGCAGCATGAACAATCCGGTTTCAAGGCCTCAACATCCACACTACTTCTCTCCTAAAGTAACTGATGACTGTTAAATGGCCATTGGACAATAAACGTCTTACTGGGCAGTCTTGTGACCATCAAAGCTGCTTTGATACTGTATGACCAGTTTACTATTGAATAAATTAACTGAATTTGGATCGACAGAATACATTATTGATGTTAGGATTATCTTGCACACAGCAGATGTTACTGATAAACGATACGCTTTATTATCCACAATTCATTCATGTGGCGTTCAACCAGGGTCCATTCTGGACCCTGCTTTTTGATTATGTAATCAAAATTGCAAAACTTTTTTTTGTCTCACATGTCGAGAAAATTCAGATACACTTGTAACGCTGACAACAACAGTTTGCATCGTGTCTGATAAACTCTTGATAATGTCCACTTAGCTTACAAAGTGATTTAAACCAGCTAATTTCACTGATGTGTCGTAATAATACTTAGCCTCAATACAGACAAAACTGTTGTATGGCTTTAGATGCCGCTCACCCTAATAGATTAAAACAAAAGTCTTTTGAATTTAAGTGTAAATTCCAGAGAAATTAACAAGTTATAAATGTTAAAATATCTTGGTTTTGGTCGATGAAAATTTAAGTGGATCTACATAGGAAAACGTATGCAAAAAGAGGTTAAAATTAGTAAGCTTTTCTTGGCAAGACTACGCTATTATTAAGAAAACATATGAAATTGATCTATAATTCCATTGTGCACCAACAATTTGATTAGCTGACATATTTACAAACTGAGTAAAAAGAAACAATGTTGACAAACTGCAAAAACGTCAAAACAGAGCAGGTCGTATTATCTAAGATAACCCCATATTCACACGTGTCAAATATCAATTCATTCCACTCTTGAGTGGACAGTCTGCCCATGAGACCGGCACAAAAAACCTTCTTGAATATGTGCATAAATCTCTTGTGGTTTAAGCACCATCTACTTACTAATGCTTTTTCATGTAAATATACTGATGTATTCACTCCGCAATGAGGAAACTCTACATAGAAGAAACCGAAATTCTGATATTGTAAAAGTAGCGTTTTCGTACAGAGGTCACATTTTTATAATAAATTACCTCTCTGTTTAAGAGGCATATACATGAATGGCCTTCAGGCAAGGAATAAAGGAATGATTCCACATTAAAGGATTTATTTTGATATCTAACCAAACTGTATTTCTGCAAACTTATGATCCACTTATATACTTACAAGTGCACGTCTTGATATAAAGAAGTCCTCGGGACCCATCGGTTTGTTTCTTTGTGATGAATTTCGTTTATTGCAGATTGCAAAAACAGTAAACAGGGAAGTTCAGACGTGCACAGTCGTGGTTTGCTTCTTTTGGTGAAATTTGTTATATCAGTGTCTTTATAATAAGGCACTGCATTTTTGACATAATATATATCCATTCACATTATTGTATAAATTGAGCTTTTGATGTTTCTGCGAGATCTAGTGTTACCTGTTAAAGTAGGCTTTTTGTTTTTGTTTTTGTTCGTTTTCTTTACTCTTTTTGTGTTATTTTGCGGCTTACTGTTGTAAATTTATACCCGTAGTTTTGTAATATTCTTATTTTAATCACTGGACTCCCCTCTGCAAAACAGTGGTACCCTGTAAGTACTACTGAGTAGGGCCATCCAGCCGTGTAATTTTTACATTTTATTTTAACTGAATTTGTTAGTTGTATATGTTTTTAAATTGACGGAAGAAAAATAAATACAATACAATCAAAATAATATGTTTCAGCCTTGAGTTTTTTTCAGGCGTTTTAGAGTTATAGCACTGCATGCATGCCATGAGACAACAAACTTAACGATGCATTTTGTGTGCCGACTCCGGAGCCGAGTGTATAAGGCTACTAGAAAAGTGGCGTCCGACGGGACGTCGACCATGTTCGGATTGGGGAGGGGGGGGGGGGGCAAAAGTGAAAAAAATGTCCAAAGTAAGCCGAATAATTGCACAAAATGAAAAAATCCGCAAATGTCTTATCTTGTGGAAAAATATTTTGTTTAATTACAAACCATCACCATGAGGGGGGGGGTGTCATTAAAATTATTTGTTGAGGCCATAATAATGTTTCAGCCTTGGTTTTTTTTTGTCTAGGCTTTTTAGAGTTAATAGGCACTGCATGCATGCATGAGAAATCACAAACTTACGATGCATTTTGGTGTGCGACTCCGGAGCCTGGTGTATAAGGCTAGCTACTCACAAACAGGTCTTTTATCAGTAAACCACGATTTAGAGTTCTATGAAACAAGATACCGCAATCAACCGTCAGTTGATGCAAATTGCTTGATCGGGTACCTTATCATGTAAAAAAATCAAAGAAGGGAAAGCCACCATAGGCTGCACACATAACAAAATCCGATTTGAAGTTTCAATCATCCTCACTGAGTTTGTGATAGGCCTACCTCTCTCACGCTTTCAGGCCAAAATCCTATTTGGAACAGGAAACCAATGAATATTTAGGTCCCAAATAGTTATACATTTTATCACTATTCGTAAATTTCGAAAATCTGCAGTAAAACACAGTTTTGGCCTAAAAAAAAAAAATGCAAGGTTTGCAGAGTTGTACCTGTACGGTGAAACTGTCCAAGAATTTTGTCCATCGCTACGAACACCGTATAAAAATACAACAACGCACTGCGCTGGCCAAAGAGATTTTCAGATAAATCTGATCTTCAGCATCACTGTGTCATGTGACAACGCCGCGGTGCTAAATCAGGCAAGTTCATCTTCCTGTGGCGTGGCATAGTACAATACATGAATGCCACTAAACTTTATGTATTGACTGTGAGTAACATTTAACCGCAAAAGGAATATTTTAGGAAACCTTGGTCGAAAGTTACGAAGTCATTATATGTATGATTAAATTAAAGTCTTTAAAAACAGCGGTGGAGGGGAATGTTTCAATAAAACAGTGTACCTCGATTGAGGCTAGAATGACAAAAGCGTTTGAAGACGCTTGGTTCAAAGTACGGGAATAACAAAACTTTAATTATTACTGCACGTTTTGTTTGTTTTGTTTGTTTTCTTTGAGCGAATCATCCTGAAACAGATTTTTTATTGCAAGGGAAAGGTAGATGACGTATTTAATCGACAGATAATATCTATTAATTCATCATCAGTTTCAATTATTTGAATTTTAAACGCAAATCTCAAGAAACCAAACTTTTGATAAAATGGAATAGTGCATGGGACATATAGGATGGATTAATTTTTACTATATATAAATAATTAATAATATTAATATTGTTACATCATCATACATCATGCATCACATTATTATTATTATTATTATTAATTATTATTATTATTATTATTACTACACATACTACTACTACTACTACTACTACTACTACTATACTACTTACTCTACTAACTATACTACTACTACATACTTACTACTATCGTCGTCATTATCAGATACGGTAGATCAGTATTTAAAGTATCAGCATTATTCATAAATAATTGTATAGCAGCAATTGTATACAGCATAATTGCTATAACTTAAATGAAAGCAGAGATATCTGTTAGTAAAGGATTAAACTGAATTAGTGCAGTGTATATGATCGTCTGACCTATCAACACATTCTAAAACATCCATTATGAGAAGATTTTTTGGTGAAAACTAAAAAAGCCAAGGGTCCCAGCCATAGAAAATTACCATAGTCCATTTTGTCACTAATGATAAAAAAAATTATCCGCATTATGTCATTCACCTGTAAGTTATGTTTCGCGTTTTGATGTCCAAGTAACTAATAATTGCTATAAACTTTATAAAAGTTTGAGGAAAAAAGTGTCTGAATACAAAACTGTATACTTGCGGTTTGAAGTTGCTGGAATTATTAAAAAATAAATGCTCTTCTTCGTGACTGTTAGGACAAATACGAAAGTCATTGAACTCTGTGTTTCAGAGCATGAAAGATCTTATGAATATGACATTCCAGACATAACATTCATCAAATCTAATGATCAGAAATAAGATTATGGAATAGAATTATCTCTCTCACTAAGAAAAAAAAAAAAAAAAAAAAAAAAAAAAAAAAAAAAAAAAAAAAAAAAAAAAAAAAAAAAAAACAAAAAAGAAACAACAACGGAGGAGGAGGATCAAAGAGAGAGTAATTCTATTCATATCTATTTCTAGTAGATCATTAGATTTGAATTGAAGTTATCTCTGAAATGTCGCATTCATAAAGACGTTCATTCTGAAACACAAAGTCAATGACTTCGTATTTGTACCTAAACAGATCGCACGAAGAAGCATTATTTTTAATATTTCCCAGCAACTATCAAGACCAGTATACAGTTTTGAGATGATCCGACAATTTTTTCTCAAACTTTTATAAAGTATAGCATTATTAGACGGATCATCACAAAAGTTCAGAAACATAAACATATAGCAGTCGAATGACATAGATGGGATATTTTTATATCATCCAGTGTACAAAATGACTATGGTAATATTCTAGGCGACCCCTTGGCCTTATTTTAGTTTTCACAATCTCATCTCATAAATGGAAGTTTTAGAATGTGTGAGTTGTCAACTGGCTCATATACAAATCTGCACATAATTCAGTTTAATCCTTAGCAACAATAACTCTGCCTTCTCATTTAAGTATAGCAAATGCTGTATACAATTGCTGTAGATACATTATTTATGATAATGCTGATACTATAAATACTAGACTCCGTATCATGATAATGACACGATAGAGTAGTAAGTAGTAGTAGTAGTAGTAGTATAGTAGTAGTAGTAAGTATAGTAGTACGTAGTAAGTAGTAGTATATAGAATTAGTAAATAATCAATAATAATAATAATAATAATAATAATAAAGTAAAAGATGAGTATGATATGATGAAGTAACAATACTCAATAGTTATAATATTATTATGAAAAATAATCATTCCTATATCCCATGGCACTATTCCACTTGTATCCAACAAGTTTGTTCTGAGATTGCGGCTAAAAATACCAAATAATTGAAACTGATGGAATCTAATAGATAACTCGATCGATTACTCAGATCATTCCTTCCCATTGCAAATAAAAAATTCTGTTCAGATGATCTACAAAAAAAACAAACAAAACAAAAACAAAACCGTGCAGTAATTAATAAAAGTTTTGTTATTCCCGTACTTTGAAGCCATAGTACGCGGTCTCAAACGCCTTTGCATTTATCTAGCATCAATCTGAGGTAGCACTGTTTATATTGACAACATTCACGTTTTTAAGACTTTTTAAAATTTAAAATCATACGATATAAGTACTTCGTAATCGACCAAGAGATTTCATGAAAATAATTCCTTTGCGATAAATTGTTACGCGCCCCCTCACACGTCAATACATCAAAGCTTATAGTGGCATTATGTATTGTTAACTATTGCACGCACAAAGATGAACCTTTGCTGACTTTAGGCACCGCGGAGTTTGCGCATGACAGCAGTATGGCTGAAGAATCCATTTACTTGTAAATCTCTTGGCGTGTGCTACATGGCAGCGAGTGGTTGTTATTTATAGCGTTTCGTCGGCATGGAGCAATCATTAAGACATTCACCGTACAGCGTACAACTTGCCAAACCGCATTTTAATTTAGGCCAAACTGTGTTGTACTGCAGAATTTTGCGAAATTTACAAAAGTGATAAAATCCGATAAATATATATGGACGCATAAACAGTCTACATTGGTTCCCTTGTTCCAATAGGAAACTTTTGGCCTGCAAAGCGTGAAGAGAACCTATCAGCAAACTCGTGAAGGATGATTGAAACTTCAAACTCGATTTATGTTTGTGTGGCAGCACTATTGCCTTTCCCCATTTCTTTAATTTTTACACTGATAAGTAACACGATCAAGGCAATTTGCATCAACTGACGGTTGATGACGTTTCTTGTAATTCATAGAAACTCTAATCGTGGTTTAACTGATAAAAAGACTGTTTTGAAGTACCAGCTTAGCCTTATACATCCCAAAGGCTTCCGAGTCGCACCACCACAAGAATGCATCGTAAGTTTGTCGATTCTCCAATGCATGCACAGCAGTGACTATAACTCTAAAACCTGAAAAAAAAACCAAGGCTGAACCATTTCTGCCGGGCTATGTGCTTCCAAACAAATAATTTTTAATGACGCCCCCCCTCATCTGTGATGTTAGTATTAGAACAAAAAATCATTTATCCCAGCAAATAAGACATTTGGGGATGTTTCATTATTGTCAATTATTTCGCTCTATACTTTGCACATTTTTTTCACGTTTGCGGTGGCCCCCCCCGCACTCCCGCAATCCGAACAATTATTGGACGACGCTCGCCGTCGACGCACTGAGACTACTAGCCTTATACCTCAGGCTCCGATCACCGCCAACCCAAAATGCATCGTTAAGTTTTGATTCTCCATGCAATGCAATGCATGCTATAACTCTAAAAAGCCCTGAAAAAAAACCAAGGCTGAAACATTTCTTATTGTAATTGTAATTGTATTTACTTTTCCCGTCAATTAAAAACATATACAAATAACAATTCAGTATAAAATAAAATGTAAAAATTACACGTCTGGATGGCCCTACTCAGTAACATTACAGGAGCCACTGTTTTGCAGAGGGTCCAGTAGATTAAATAAGGAATATTACATAAAAAAAACTACGGGTATAATTACAACAGCTAAAGCCGCAAAATAAACACAAAAACGAGTAAAGAAAAAAAACAAAAAAAAACAAAAAGCACCATTTAACAGGCGTACACTAATCGGCGAAAACAAATCAAAAAGCTCATTATCAATAATGTGATGATATTATATTATTCAATAAATCATTGCACCTCGTTATAGGGGAGAGAACATCTGATATAAAAATTTCACCATAAAGAAGCAAACCCGACCTGTCACGTCCTGGCAACTCCCCGTATTTTACTGTTTTTGCAAATCCTGATATATACGAAATTCATCACAAAGAACAAACCCGATAGGGTCCCCGAGGACTTTCTTAATATCAGAGTGCACTGTATATATGAAGTGTATCATCAACTTGCAGAAATAGTTGGTTTAGATATCAAATAAATCCTTTAAATGCTGGAATAATTCCTTTATTCTTGCTGAAGCATTCATGTAGTACCTGCTTTAACACAGAAGAGTAATTTATTATAAAAATGTGAACCTCTGTACGAAAACGTACTTTACAATATTCAAATTCGGTTGCTTTATGTAGAGATTTCCGTCATTGCGATGAATAATCAGTATATTTAAATGAAAAAGATTAGTAAGTAGAGATGGTGCTAAACGCAGCAGAGATTTATGCACATATTCAGAAAGGTGTTTTGTGCGTCTCCGATGCCAGACTTGCCCACTCAAGAGTGAATGCAATTATAATTTGACACGTGTGAATATGGTTTAATCTAAGAATATACGACCTGCTCTGTTTTGAAGTTTGCAGTTTGTCACATGTATTCTTTTTACAGTATTGGAAATAAGTCAGCATAATCAAATTTGTGGTAGCACAAATGGATTATAGATCAATTCATATGTTTTTGCATTAATAAAAAGCGATTAGTCTCCAAGAAAGCTTACAATTTTACACTATTTTCTTGGCATACGTTTCAATATGAGATCCCAACTTAAATTTTCATCGACCAAAAACACAAGATATTTTAACATAGAACTTGTTTAATTTCTCTGGAATTTACCTTAAATTCAAAGACTTTTGTTTATTCTATAGGCGTGGATCCTAAAAGCATACAAACAGTTTTGTCTGTATTGAGGCTAAGTTTATTAGCGACACATCGCAGTGAATAGCTGAGTTAAATCACTTTGTAAGCTAACGTGGACATTAATCAAGAGTATTACAGACACATGCAAAACTGTGTTTGTCAGCATACAACTAGTATCTGACCATTTACGACATGTGAGACAAGTGCATGGAGTATACATAACAAAAAGCAAGGGTCCAAGTAATGGACCCCTTGTGGAACGCCACCATGATATGAATTTGGAGAGAAAGCGATCGTTTATCAGTAACACAATCTGTCTGTGTGCAAGATAATCCCTTAAACCTACTCAATAATGGATTCTGTGAATCCAAATTTCAGTTAATTTATTCATAGTTAAACACACTGGTCAACAGATCAAAGCACTTTTGAGGTCAACAGAAGACTGCCCAGTGAGACTTTTATCTGTCCATAGCCATTAACGCAGTCATCAGTTACTTTAATGAGAGAAGTAGGTGGAATGTGAGCCTTGAAACCGGATTGTTCAATGGCTAACAAATTGTTGTTTTATAAGGTAGCTTGAAAGCGCTTGTGAATAACGCGTTCTAGCAATTTTTGAAACAACAGAATAATAAGCGATATAAGGTCGGTAATTTGAGTAAATTTTACTGCCTTTCATTGTGAAGGGGAATGATTTTTGCCCTTTTCCATTTGTGAGGGTACTCTTTATGCAAGAATAGATCGATTTATTAAATATGCACGGCAGAGCATTTTCTTCAGCCGATAGTTTAAGTAATTAGCTAGAAATACCATCTAGTCCATGAATTTTCTATTCTTCAAGCCATACAATTCTTTCAATACAGCATGGACAGACCGGTTTTTAATTCAAACGTTGCATCACAAGTCTGAACTGGAATGAGCACTTTCATATTAAAACAGGAACATGCTTAGTATAAATTATACACCAATATTTGCAAAGAATTCATTGAAAACATAGACAAGCATTGCACATTTGTCTGAATCACATAGGTTGTTTGATTTGGCCACAACGACTTTAATTCTTCGCAAGCTTGAGCAGGAATATTTTTCAGTGTTTTCTAACTTTCAGTGTAATATTTTTTCTGTCTTTTTTCACTCAGCATTAGCCTCTATTCGTAGTTTCCGTAACTATCCATTAAATTCCTTGTCTTTTCTTTTCCATGCTAATTCTTGGCTGTCACGTTCTTTATAATTTATATATTTCGGAGTTGCATCAGGAGGAAACGTTTTCCCTATCTTGTTTTGGGTGACACGGATGTGTTTATCAATAATTTGTAAAAAATCACTCCTGCCATTTGTTGACCAGCAACATCAAGATCTGAGTAATTTTTCTAATAATATACCAAGGTTGGTTCTTCAGATCCCTTTTAAAATCTTCTTTTGACAACCTATGCTCCAACATAATAATTTTAAGACCCCCCCCCCCTCCGCCTCAATTGTGTGAATGTTAGTAATTCAAACAAAAATATATTTTCCATCAAATAGACATTTTGGGATTGTTCATTTGTCAATTTTCGCCTATACTTTGGACATTTTTTCACTTTTGCCCCCCCCCCCTCCCAATCCGAAACATGGATCGACGTCCGTCGACCACCTGATTGCGCAAGTTGACCACACTCGTCGATGTTTTGTTCCAAACAAGTTGTTGTACATCATTCACATTTTTTAGGTTTTACTTCCAGCCTTTTGACAGATTTATTTCTCGATCAATTCTTGCAGCAAATATCTCGCCTATTATATACTCCAGAACTCTCCTCAGGTGTTAATGGACTTCTATGATGCCGTTTATGATATATAATATATCACTTATTTTGGGCGGTTCAGGAGCACAAATCATTTCATAAAATTAAGAATTTCAAAATATTGTCGACCCCGGCTTTAGGAGCGGGACAAAAATGACAAACGTTTCGGTGCAAATTGAATTGTATTTTTAAGCAGTAGTTTGGTTAATTAATGTTTTGTACTGATTTTTAAAAAGATTCGCATTTCGTTTCATGTGAATTTTTCAAGAAGATCAAAATAATTTTATGAATATTAACAATATAGGCTATGAGTCCTTTCATGATAAGCTTATTAAATGGTCCCCACATTCTCGAACTCGAATTTATTATATAATTAGCAAACATAATTATAATGTATCAACTATAATGTTCATTGGATTGTCCCTAACTGATTATATTTAACAAATGTCAATAAAAGGAACTGAAACGAGAAAAAGACAAATATTGAAGAGAATATCTCGGAAAACATTAACAGCAAAGAAAGAGACTTTTGTTGCTCCCATGACAGCGCACCCCCAGCAACACTCCACCCATTATTACTTGAAAATGGTCGATAATTTCATTACGATGTAAGACGGCAATCGGCCCAAACCGTCCGCACGTAACTCTATGGCCTAACTCCTATGATTGGGAATAACTAGCTATCGCTAGCCAGCTGCGCGCCCGCAGCCAGTGCTCACTGACCATCACAATCAGTGCATGCAGTAGTAGTACACAGCCAGCGTACATTATAGAGGCTTGGTTGTCGTATATCGAGCAAATAGTTCCAAAATGACTGAACGCTACATTCAAATTCGATGGTGGCTACCTCGGGATCTGTGAGGGGTTTCAAGGTGGAATACGATGGCAACAAAGATTATCTAACTGATTCAATGAAATTTTAGAAGGTAAGCAGGCCGTTCGTAATCATTTCGTTGTGGCAATAGTTGTGATGGACTGATGGTGAATGCGTGTCCTTGAAATGAAACATGGAGATTCATGGAATGGAGTGAGTGTTTGGTTATCGGATGAATGGGAAGCTAACGTTGAATGACTTTATATTTTCACATCAAATATACATGATATAATATAGTATGTTATAAATATTATAAATAGTCTTGTCAAATATGTACAGAGTTGATGCTTTCCCTGTGTTCAGTGACTGTAACCTAAATTGTGTCACATGACAAAATAATATGACATTTCATGTGTCAGATTGTTCAATTATTGTGTTTAGCTGTTAGACCGATTAATCTGTAGCCTTTTATTCGGGGGGCCTTCTCATTGTTTAAAATATTGACATCACGTGGCCTTGTTGAG
>JZLH01S0204814.1:0-24575 GCA_001188425.1 Eucidaris tribuloides
CTAGAACACTAAATGTCAGTTACTCCCGTTTGTCATCGGGGGGGGGGGGAAGCATAGACTGCTGTGTTGCAGATTTTTCTATCCGCCAAGAATAATTCATGTGCCAACTTTTATCTGTAAATATTTCACCAATGACAGCATACATGTACATGTAACTGTCTGAACTTTTTGTGTTCTAGAGCTCATTAGATATGCATGGCATGTTCACGCACGCATACAATCTGAATAAAAGGAAGGTATTAAAATCATTGTGAGACCATTCCAGTATTTCCCCATAGACTGCTGTGTTGCATATTTTTCTATCGGCCGAGAATAATTCATGTTCCAACTTTTATCTGTACATATTTTGCCAATGACAGCATAAATGTCTGAACTTTTTGTGTTCTAGAGTGTTTATTTGTGTATTCAAACACTGTCAGATAGGTCAGATAGCAAAGTTTGAAAAAATTTTAAAGGGTCTTCAACAATGTTATGTAGTGTCTTTAAGCATGGCTTGTCGGATTTTGATGCAAGTTGGGTAAAGTATGCCTCATAAGGCAACAATGAAGTCATTAGATTTGGGGGTTGAAAGGTCAAAGGTCAAGGTCACAGGGCCTAAAACATGTCTGATTTGGGCTCGTTACATAACAATGGCTTGTCAGATTTTGATGTACGTGTAACTCCGATGAAGTATGTATTATACAGTGTGAGTGTGTGTGTGAGTGTGTGTGTGTGTGTGTGCGTGTGTGTGTGTGTACGTGTGTGTGTGAGGGTGTGTTTCTGTGTGCGCGTGTGTAAGTGTGTGTGACTGTGTTTCGATATGAGTAGCATGATAAATTCTGTAAGAGATGTTTCTTTGATCTGCAAAGACCTAATTAAAACCCAATCCCAATTTGTTTAATTCAAACATCACATAATCATTACTTTGGCGCAAATCAGTTTTTGCACCCTCGCAATCAGTGCCTCCTGTTCATCTAAGCATGAACACAAACCACACAAAAATGGTATGAAATGATTCAGGATAAAACACTCTTTCCAAACATGTATGGTAACATTTTGTTCAAAGCTGAATTTTAAAACAATGAGCAATTATCTAACGGTTAACTTTTTTTTGGACTCAAACTGTAGGGCAACAATGAACTAATTAATCTTTGCGGTTGAAAGGTCAAAGGTAAAGGTCACAAGGCCTAAAACTTGTCTAATTTGGGCTTGATATCTAAGAATGGCTTGTCGGATTTTGATGTAACTTGGGTGAAGTATATATTCTAAGGCAACAATGAACTGATTAGATTTGGGGGTTGAAAGTTCAAAAGTCAAGGTCACATGGCCTAAAACATGTCTGATTTAGGATCGTTACCACAATAACATGAGAATGGTTTATCAGATATTGATGTAACTTGGGTGAAGTATGTATTATGGGGCACTGATGAACTGATGAGATTTCAGAGTTGAACGGTCAAAGGTCACATGGCCCTGAATACGTGAAATTTGGAATGGGACCGGGGTGCGGATGCATACCCCATCGCCTGCACGCAACTGAATTGCTCTAGTTTAAACTTTGGTCAATGTTAGCCTGTGTCTTTAAGTTTTATCTTGTTTGTGAGACCAAACAATACATTCTTTTTACAACTTATTAATTGTCATTAATTTGATTTTTAATTTTTTTAAACTCCATTGAGTCCATTCACCTCGGAAGCCCATGAGCAAATTTCAAAACACTTCTTACATTTTATAAACTTTTTTTTGGTTTTGTTTTTGTTAGAAATTGGAGTTCATGACGTATATTATTCTGGCGGTGCTCAAGATAGCTGAGTCCTTAAAAGTATTAGAGGAAGAGATGCAACACAACCAACCTGGTTCTCAAAGTTTTACAAACATGAAATAAAGGTGAGTGTGAACAGGAGTACTACCATTTTGACGTAATTGGGATCAAAATAGGGAAGGAAACATCACTGCTGCCCACAACGACGATACCAACGAGTGAGGCATTCAGGGAAAATTTCTAATATGCACATGTTCAAATTGCGGTTTGGAAGTCTACCTCTGAGCCTGATCCCCCTGTCTTTGATGCTATGGACTATGGATCGTCTCGCAACGAATTACTAAAACTCTGAATCCAAAAACTCCCCTGCCAGATGTGGATCTTGTGCCACCAGGGGTGTTAGGGTTGCTTCGATGTGGATGCTCAATATGGGCCATGTAGTACCCAGAGGTGTGGTTGTCATACAGGGCACTTGCTGTGTAATTAATTTTGTGCCTGTTATGCAGAATCACACTGTCAAAATTCTTACAACAAGGACATAGAAAGTGGGGCAGATGAAAATGAAGAGGTTTCTTTGGAAATAGCCACTGACTTAATGGAGTAAATACTGTTGTTGTTGTTGTTTTTTTTTTGGGGGGGGGAGGGGTGAATTCCAGCAATAATACTGATAATCATGTTGGGGCGAAAAATGGAATTGTAATGGCTGCCCTAATTTTCATCTTATGAATATGCAAATGATCATATCATCTTGGCTTTAGCCTAATCTGAATCAGTGACCCTGTAAACCTATAGACACAACAATCATATGTTTATCTTTTCAAATATGTAAGTTACGGTCAAATTATGAAATTTCGTTAATTGCTGCATTAATTTGCATATTATGAGTATGCAAATGAGCAAATCGTTTTGACTTTGGCTTAATCTGAAACTGAGACCCTGAAAAGCTAGGGGTAGACACACAAACCGTACGCTTATCATTTCAAATAAGCAGGTTGTGGTCAGATAATGAAATTTTGGTAATGGCTGCCTTAATTTCCATTTTTAGGCAAAATGCCCTAGGGTGGCAAGCTGGCATCATCTGGATTCTCATTTAGCACCGCTCAAAGGTATAAAATCACTTGCCAAAAAACTTTGTGAGGACACTAAACCCACATTCAGTGCTCTCTGCTGGACTATTTTAAAGATATTTGATAAAAAAGTACATGTATGGCATGATAGGCATCAAAATACAGGAAAAGTTTAATTTTGAATTTTGGTGTACATGTATGTAGGTTAATGTTAGACAGATTTCAATAAAATTTGTTATTGGGCAAGTCCAAGATAACGTAACCTCAGATGTCAAAATTTCATCTTGATCTAATAACAAAATATTTAATACCATTGTGAAGCTCAAGAGTTAAAGTTTTTAATTCTGTAGAATTCAATGTTATATTATGCAAATTTATGCAAATTCCAAGGGGTTAATTTGCATGAATATAATACTCAGCGTTACGTATGGGACAATTGAAAAAAATCCTATTAAATCATGGAGAGACATCTAATATTTAATTCATATAAGGACATGAACCCTTTATCATCTTGTTTAATTGTGCACAAAAAGTTGGGCATTAATCAGTTAATTATGCAAATTAGGTGCCGTCCAAGCATGAGATGTCCCATACGTAACAAATTTAGGATGATTTTTTTAATTTTTTCGTAGAATTGAAGACTTATTTCAATGAAACTTTGGGATGTTCTTATTTATTCATTTTGAAAGTAAAATGCCCTATTAAGCTTTGAAACTTTATTTAGACCTTCATTTTATAAGACAATTAAAAAATGTTACGTATGGGACATTTTAACACAAAGTGAATGGAGAAACCAAAAACTTCATAAATTGACTCTATCTCAAATTTTATTAGATTTAGTGGTTTGTTTGGATATGGGTCATGAAGAAACAATAGGGATCATCAATTCTACCCTAAATTTTGCTCTTCAACACCGCCCTCTACGAGAATCAGCAACCATACATGAAATGCTACATGTGGGACTACAGTGTGGGACTACTGAATAAGTGTTATGTCAATTTTTTGTCTCCTCTTTGCACAAATTTAAGGTAAATTGAATTTTTGTCACATTTATAGATGATGTTTATCTATACTACCATCTCATGCATATTAGAAACCTCAAAAACAATGTTGGATCAAAACAGAGAGGTTTGAATGACAACTTTTCCCTGAAAGTATACCATCCATAGCCATGAAATGAACTATACGACCCCATATTGGTGAAGATATACTCATTTTCTTACCTGATAACCTTAAAGTATACCTGGACAAGTGGTTGTTAGTGCAAGTTTTTCATTTAATTCCATAAACCTTAAAAATTTGCCCAAAGAACCTTCAATATTTATATCTCCACACTAAATCAATGGGGGACAAATTGTCCCATACGTAACTGTCCCATACGTAACGTGTCTTTTCCGACATTGAGTAGTGCCTGTATGAAAAGTACTTTTCTTTATGAAATGAAACTTTGCCCCAAATAATCTTGAATATATTGCACCTTTTACCACACTGGATTTCAAGTTGTTGAGTGAAATACTTTCAGAGAGTTTTCAACTCAAAATCTTTTTGGAAAAAATATCATTTTTTGTGGTCCCATACGTAATGCGACACATTTTCTTACATAAGATATAATTGCCAAGGTCAAATGTCACCATCCTTCATATGATTATTCTTCTCCCAGATACCATACATATAAATAATAAACTAAAAGAATTCAAACAACTTAACATTATATTTTAGATGGTCAAAGTTTCTGAATGTCCCATACGTAACGCGCGCGTTATCTTGGACTTGCCCTATTAACGTCAATAGTATTGAAATACAGCCAAAGTATAATTTTGATTTTTTTTTTTAGGATTCAAAGTTTAAAGCTCGTTTAAAAGGCGTATATTGGCAGTTTTTACCCTGGGAGGGAAGGCTATGCTTTGAGTTGTCTTTTTTTGTTTTTGTTTTTTTGTAAATCCAATTGATATGTGAAATTCTTTCAAAATAAATGCTTGTATATTTAGATCAAGCTTAGTATGTGTTATTATATTCAGGGGCAATGAATTGAAAAGATTTTGGGTCCAGTCTACATGGCTCATTATGTTTGCAAAGAAGTCTTTTCTCGCAATATCTCAAGAACTGTGTGATGGATCAACATCAAACGGGGTCACAAGGTCTAAAGTCACATGGCTCATTAAATATGTAAAAATAGGTTTTTCTCACTATGTCTCAGGAACACCATTTCCATCCAGCTAGATGTGTGTATTTATCTTATCAGCCAATGAATTGCTAAGTTTTGAGCTTACGAAGTGAAAGATCAAGCATCCTATGGTCAGTAATTAAACAGAGCAGAGGTGGAGGTTTATTGAGGATGCTGTTCTCCAAAACCTGTGGCTGATTTTAACCACATGAACTCTACTGGAATCAAAATTGATTTATAAGGGCAATTTTACTCTGTTGTGTGACCCTTATTCCTTTTTTTGAGTATCCCAAATTTTCATTCTGGGTAAAAAAGGTTTTTCCAAACGAGGGGAAACACCACCATACAAAGATAATTGTAATGAGCTATTGTCTCGATTTATATGTTTGTGATGTGAGTGTAAGTATGTATATGTGACCTGTCACCACGATACCCTGATAAAGTCGCACAGCTTATAAAACAAAAAAGTAGAGAGAAAAATACTTTGGTGTAAAGCATAATATTCAAACTGTTGCAACATACATGTATGAAGGGCATACAAATTTTGATTATTGAAGACACTTCACTTTCATATCTTACATCCTTGTTACATTATTTTGTACATTCCTTGCATTTGGAGTGTGCGACTTTATCAGGGTATCGTAGTGACGAGTCACATGCATTATACGGTATCATGTCACTCAGACATGTACACTGTTAACTGCAAAAAGACAAGAAATAAGAAAATGTATGATATCTATGTTACTTTTTCTGCTCTTGTGCATTTCAGAGTTCTGCAAGTGCTTCGAGACAGAGGTGATAATTTTTTCCAGTCAAGATGATGCAGCCATTGGATTATCAAGCTAGATTGCGTGTATCAAACGGTGATGGAGCATTCCCTTCCATACATATAAATAACCATTAACTGTTACTTATTTATGAAGTTAAACTTTTGTTGATCAAAAATACTATGTAGTTCTGTGCAAACTGTGTACGTATTACTAACTAACATCAAGGATATTACTAATTTCTGCTGAGACATGTTGATAGCTATGCATATTCAAAATTGATAAAGCAAATCTGTAACAATGAAGCGGAGTTTTAAAGGATCGTCGTTTAAGTCAGCAGGGGGACAACAGTTACCTCAAGTACAGATAGATGAGAGGTTCTTGATACCACCGAATCATATAATCTTTGCATCAGAAATTGGGGAAGGCTCATCGGCACGTGTTTTTCAGGGATTATTTAAGAATTCACCCGTGGCATTGAAAAGGTTTAAACTGGGGAAAACAATTCCAAAGTATAAGGAAATGATAAAAAAGGAAGCTAAAAACATCCTCAAATTGAAGCATCCCAATGTTGTTGAATGCTTGGGTGTGTGTGTGCAGGAAATGACTATTATCCTGGAGTACTGTTGCAAATCACTGGATATCAATGGGGAAAATGTCCTTTGTCATACTGTTTGCCAAATGATAGATGCCATTGGACCCTCAATACCTCAAGGCCTATTGTTGGAAGGCTTGTACCAGATAACTGAAGGTATGAACTATCTACATCAACAAGATGTTATCCATTGCGACTTAAAGTCCCAGAATGTACTTGTGTGCTCCAGTGTGGAGGATGAAGATGATTGGCTATTCAAGATATCCGACATGGGAGAGGCCCATTTAGCCCTGGACACCACTTACAGGTCTACAATATCTTGCACTGAAAGAGGAGCAGTAGGAACCATCCCATACCAGGCACCAGAAGTAATCAATGGAGTTCCAAAGTATGAAAAGCCTGTTGATGTGTACTCATATGCAATGATCATGTATGAATTAGCCCACGTAGATCAGCAGTATCCATGGCAAACAGATTGTGGTTCCTCTGCCAGACGCATCAGAGATTTAGTCTCCAAGGGTGTGAGGCCAACAGTGTCTGGTGTTATTCCTTTGTGGTATGCTGACATGATGACACAGTGCTGGTGCCAAGAACCAGCAGGAAGACCCAGCTTTCAGGAACTAAAACAAATGCTTATGTGTTTAGATGTTGAAAGTGAAAGCAGTACATTATCACAGCAGTGCATTATCAGAAGAGACAAAGAAAGAGAAGTGTCAGGTGACAGCAGCCAGAGACAGAATGTAGAAAGAAAAATGTCAAGTGCCAACAGCCAGAGACAGAATGAAGGAAGAAAAATGTCGGGTGCCAACAGCCAGAGACAGAATGAAGGAAGAGAAATTTTGGGTGACAGCAACCAGAGACAGAATGAAGGAAGAAAAATGTCGGGTACCAACAGCCAGAGACAGAATGAAGGAAGAGAAATGTTGGATGCCAACAGCCAGAGACAGAATGAAGGAAGAGAAATGTCGGGTGCCAACAGCCAGAGACAGAATGAAGGAAGAGAAATGTCGGATGCCAACAGCCAGAGACAGAATGAAGGAAGAGAAATGTCGGATGCCAGCAACCAAAGTCAGAATGAAGGAAGAGAAATGTCAGGTGACAGCAACCAGGGACTGAACATAGAAAGAGAAATGTCAGGTGACAGCAACCAGGGACTGAATGTAGAAAGAGAAATGTCAGGTGGCAGCAACCAGGGACTGAATGAAAGAGAAATGTCGGGTGGCAGCAACCAGGGACTGAATGAAGAAAGAGAAATGTCGGGTGCCAACAGCCAGAGAAAGAATGAAGGAAACAGCCAGGGTCAGAATGAAGGAAGAGAAATGTCATTTGCCAACAGCCAGAGACTGAATGTAGAAAGAGAAATGACAGGTGATAGCAGCCATAGTCGGAATGAAATACAGATGTCTGGTTACAGCTGCCAGCGACAAAATGAAGGGAGAGAAATGTCGGCTGAGAGCAGCCAGAGTAGGAATGAAGAAAGAGGAGTGTCGGGTGACAGCAGCCAAAGACAGAATGAAGAAAGAGAAATGTTCAATGACAGCTACCAGCGACAAAATGAAGGGAGAGAAATGTTTGGTGACAGCAGCCAGAGGCAGAATGAAGAAACACAAATGCTCAATGACAGCAGCCAGAGACGGAATGAAGAAACAGAAATGTTCAATGACAGCAGCCAGATACAGAATGAAGAAAGAGAAATGTTCAATGACAGCCACAGTCTGAACGAAGGAAAAGGACTGTCAGACCAAGCTGAACCTACTGAAGAAATGCTCATGGCCTGGACAGGCTATGCCCAGAAATACTTTAAAATATCACAGTTGTATGACTATCAAACTAAAGCAATAACTTGTTGGAAAATGGGATTGGATTGTCTCATTGTGCAATCAACATCAAGTGGAAAATCGGTGTGTTTCCAGCTACCCGCTGCTATGGGCAAGGAGGGGGACATGGTTGTTGTGGTCGTACCAATCATTGCTCTAGCCAAAGACCAAGTACAGCATCTCCGAGAACGTGGTATTAAAGCACAGCTGCTGGGAAGTGCTGCTCAGAAGGGTGCATTTGCTGATGTGTTTATCAACAAAGAACAACCAAAAATTTTATTTGTGACACCCGAAACCCTCATGGGAGGTGAAGCTTACAAAGGTATTTTGGGAAGACTGCTAGATGGGCACAATTCAGAGTTTAGGATAACCCTATTTGCTATAGATGAAGCTCATCTGATAACAGAATGGGGTGGCAGCTTTCGAGCATCATTTGACAGACTCTCTGAATTGAAGCATCGTTTCCCAGACGTACCCATGATGGCCCTTACAGCCACACTCCAACCTAAGGATGAAGAAATGATGCGAACAAACATACTGCGGGAACCTCTCGTTTTGCGAGGAACTTCAGATCGTGCTAATGTGTCCCTGCAGTTATACAATTACAAGTGCCCAAAGCTGAATGGGGATTGGACCGCTGTGGCTGAACAGATCAAAGATGTTGTTGGTGAGGAAAAGGCTATAGTTTACTGTTCTTTCGCCCAGACCTGTGACAATCTATGCTCAGCACTGCTTCATTGTGGTGTTAAATCAGCTGCATACACAGGACATAACAGAACTGCAGAGGAGAAATCGACCATTCATGACAACATGGCTGCAGGGAATATTCAAGTATTGGTAGCCACACAAGCCTTTGGACTTGGAGTTAACATCAAGTGGATAAGATGGATCATTCACATCGGCTGCCCACAGAACATCCCCCAGTGGGTTCAAGAATCTGGAAGATCTGGCAGAGATGGAAAGCCAGCAAGTGCCGCCATCTTCCTCTCAGAACACGCTGATCTTCAAAGATTAAAATTCTGGCTGAGAGATGCCCAAGATCAGGCTGAGAAAAACTCAAAGATTGAAGATTTCAAAAAAGTATGGCAGTATATATATAGTGGAATGGCTGGAATTTGTTTACGCAATCAGCAGAAGCTGTACTTTGGAGAAGTTGAGCCGGCACAAACACGTCCTGAAAATGATGTCTGCTGTGATGGCTGTACACTTAACAAGGGAAAGAAGTATGATGCCACTGCGGATGTGAATGTAATTACAGATGCGCTACAAGAGCTGCATGATCTGGGCTTGAAGTGTGTGACAGAAAAAAAAGCTGCTGACATGGCTAGAAGGTAAAGAGAAAGCCTGGGTGACAGAACTCACTGACAGAGATACACTGAAGAAGTCTTCAACCTTTGGGAGCAGAGAAAAGTACCAGGGTAAGCTGCATGTTTTATTAAGGCAAGCGGTCGGTCTGGACATTGTGTCTTTGATCATCCTTATCACTAAGATTCAAGGGCACTGGGATATTGTCACTAAATACTTTGCCTTCAGTGATGAGAACAAGTCAGCTTTAAGTCAAAGCAAAGCCCTGATTCTCCCATATCCAGAAGACATTCAAAAACACCTGACAAGAATAACAGGGAAAGGAGAATGTGAACAAGCTTGTCAAGAGAAGATTAGGAAGCAAGGTACTAGAAGCAAGGGCAATCACATTCTCATGCAGATCTTAGAAGATGGCGACTGGGAGCCTATCACGAAGAAAGAACAATACATCAACCTAGGCTTTGATGGTGGCCTTAACACCTTGCTATATGCAGAGGATTTCAGTACTCTTCCGGGGTGCCCAGTTTCTCTGAACAAGGAAGATTTCCTATGGAACGATGTTGCATTGGGAAAAGGGTCAGGATTCCCCAAGAAGAAGCTGGATGTTGCAATAAAAGGAGAAAGTACATCACTCATCATTCAGAGAAATCGCTGTTCTGGTGTCAAAATATGCAGTGGGGATAACTGTAGTTTTGCTACCAGCAAACGAAACAGAGAAAACAGATGTCTTCGTCACCAAGACAGTCTACTTCGAGAATCAGGAAAATGTCCAGGAATCTTGGTTTATATTCGTCCCGCAGATGGTACAGATACTAGAAGATGGCTGGGATTCTTCTCGGACGGTGATGGGCACAATCACCCTTGTCCAGTTGGCACGAAACCTGGATCAAAGCTGGAAGAGATGGTTGCTGACTGTGTGAAGCGAGACCCTACCAAAACACCAAGAGACCTTGCCAAGGGATATGGCCTCCCTTGCTTCCCTGGAGCGATTTCCCCTGCTGGTGCTAGCACTTCCTGCCTTGCAAAACTCAGAAACAAGTACATCATAGACACTGGATCAGCTACGGCTATCAATCTGGTGAGGCGATTTGATGTTCTAATCAAGTGCCAGATTGATTCCACAGATTTGATACATCAGATGGATAGGGACAAAGAAGTCATCCAGCAATTGACTACACCATACCTCCGCTGGTGGAATGCATCTGACGACTTTCTGGTTGCAGTGTTCATGACACCGCAAATGAGCCAGATTTTGGCACTGTCAACATTTGTGGAGGCAGATGTGACATTCCCAGGATGCCAGGTGATGAAGTATTTGTTGAATGTGGTCACTTTCAATGAGCTCACATTGAAGTGGCAGGTGGTGGCAAGGGCTTTGATGTCCAGGATGACTACAGCTGCCTACAAGACAGCATTTGAGAAGATTCTTGATGTTGTCACTGAAGACAATCCTGAATTCAAGAGAGGCCAGGAAACGTCTGCATGGGTTGTTGATTTTAGCGATGCACAGTCTGCCGCCCTTGAGGACACTCTTGGGGAGACAGCACTGAAGGTTATTCGTGGATGTAAAGTTCACTACATCAGACTGTGCCACAAGATTGCTGATAAAGTTTCCTCTGGTGAAGAAGAACGCCAACTGTTCTTACACATATCTACAGCGATCCCTGATGTCAAAGAATCTGGAAGTGTACACATCCTCTTTGATGCTCTCTGCGGTAAAATAGCACCATCGCAGATACCCGAGGATGTTTTGAGACTTCAACCTTCCCAGAAACAGCTGACGTGTGAAGGTTGGAAGGCAGCGAAATCATGGGTGGCTTGGTGGAGGCGGCCAAGGCATACACGTATGCTTTGCACTAGCTTGAAAGACATGAATGACTCAATTTGGGAAATTTGTCCAAGCACAACTAATGCAGTGGAGTCGAAGAACAAAGAGAGTAAACCACAGACTAGTTCAGTAAAGGCTACTCTTGAGCACATCTACCGTTGTGACAGAGCAACTGCATACGAAGCTATAGCTGCTGAGAAGGGAATTGCAGTTGCTCCATCACAGTCAACAAGAATAAAACGGAGATCCTTGCAAAAACGTTGGAGGAAAAGGGTAAAGCTGGTAGCCTCTGAAGCATCCATGGACAACACAGCATCTACCGATGAAGCCCAGGGAAATGTTGAAAGAACAACAGCCTCGAAAAAAAGGCAACGTGAGAAAGCTCAAACTGCTGATGCAGCCCAGGGAAAAGCTGAACAAACAACTGCTTCAAAGAAAAGGCATCGTGAGAAAGCTCAAAATGCTGATGTGGCCAAGGGAAATGTTGATCAAACAACTACTTCAAAGAAAAAACATGATGATAAAGCTCAAACTGCTGCTGAGTCCCATGGAAATGTTGAACAAATAACTGCTTCAAAAAGAAAACATGATGAGAAAGCACAAACTGCAGATGAAGCCAAGGGAAATGATGAACAAACAACTGCGTTGAAGAGAAAGCATGAAGAAGTGGGACCCAGCCGAAAATCATCCAGGAGATCCCGCTCAAAAAGAACTTCAGAGGAGCAACATACATCATTATTGGACCAGTCTTTGATAGGTAAACATATCCTCCTAGATACTGAGGGGCCTGGGGGGAAAAGGTATGGTTTCCAAGAGGCAAAGGTAGTAGCCATAGAAGGGGGGTTCTACAAGGCTCAATTTAAGAAGTGGCCAACACATTTTGCCCTTGTAGACGATATCACTTCAGATGTCACAATACTGGATTCATAGATGACAAAGGTGGTAATGGATACATTTTAATTTGTGCATGACCCATCATCTTGAAAAACTGCCAAGTCATCACTGTGCAGGCTGGCAACAAATTAGAATATAATGTTTTCCTTTAGTAATGATTTTTAGGGTTTTTTTATATTAGGAATGCACCTCTATAAATTTCAAATGTAAGATCAAGTAAAAGGTATTGAAGACACGATTGGCAGTGTTTAGAGGAAAATTAGGAAAGCAAGATATCCAATAACACGTCATGCATGACTTCATAATATTTTTTGGCAAAGAACTGGAGGGTTGCTCAGCAATCATGGATTTCTTCCAGGAGAGAAAAACTCAACCCTCCACCCCCAGTAATGATAATGAAAGTGGAATATTTTGTCACAATTTAAAGGAAACCAAAAATCTTAAAGGCAAATGACATGATTGGGGATTGGGCTGAAACTATTCCAGAATCAAGTAAACTATACCAGGATTTTTCTGTGAAAATGTTGTAGTCGAATGTTGACTCATTCTAAAGGAAGTAATGTCAATATCCCTCGTGGCATGCAAACCTGTAGTGTACCTTCCTATCTATCAGGGCACGATAAAATTAGAATAGCAGTATGTTCATGCTTGACTTACCATAAGTTAACAGACTGGAGAAAGATCATTCTAGCTGGGGGTCTCATTTGGTTCTTGAAGCATTTTCAGGTGTTGACAATCATGTCACTAACCTTTAAGTTTAGTTGCATTGAATTAACGTTATTGACTTTGACATAAATCTACACAAATTGAAACAAAATTTTGGCAAAAAAGTGAGGAATTTACTGCTTTTTAACGGTTCCATGACATTTGCTCCGGCGACAATTGCTCCGCCGATTATTTCATGCACTAACCCTGACCTAATCCCTAACCCTAACCCTAACCCTACTCTGAACAAGAAAGCCTATGGCAACCCTAACCCTAAGTCTTTGTCTTCTGAGATATTGTCACAGGAGCAAATGTCGGGTCACCCTTTTTAACATCCAATGATCATCACAGGGCGATATTCAAGTTGTGTACATGAAATTGCATGTTTTTGTGCACTATTTCTCTGAATGAGATTATCTCCCTTGAAATCAAGACATGGTATGCAAGAACATGTATCTGGCATATTTTGAATTGGACCAGAAAAACAAGTGAAACAGAAGATAATGACAAAATATAACGAATGTTTGTGATTTTTGTAATTTTTGTGAATGGAGTGTTGTCCACAACTTGTTGTCACCACTTTGAATGTCACCCTCTAATTTGGGGTAAACTTTAGCCCTATACAGTGTGTCCTAGAAAAAAGGAAACCGGATTTCATGGCAAAAATATTCTATCATAATGAATACTTTCTTGAATGAATTAGATATGATTGTTAAGCTCTGTTCCTCTTCTTTCATTTGATACATTACTTATTATTGATCGTTCACGCATTATCGATATAAAACAATTGATATTGGTGCTCCAAAATTTCAATTGCACGAGCATATTCCACCTTTGAGTCCATTTTCATGGTAGTAAATGTAATTATTTTTTAAAAAATAAAAGTATGACATAAAAATTCAGAATTTTTTCTTTTATATGACACCTCAGGCGTGAAAAATAAATTATGTATGCCGGAGAACAAGTACAATTAAAACATGCCTGTTTTAGCGTGATTTTTAAAATGAATAAATTTTGAGAACTGGAAGCGACCGTAACAATAAAATTCATGCACGGTTGACTTCACATAATTTCTTGCTCGGGACACAACAATAGGCTCCGAATCATGTTCGCAGTAATTTCTTGGTTGCTGGCTGCCAATTCCAGAAAACAGGGTTAATGAATACATTTTGGAACATTTCTGAAAACAAGCATCATTTAAAATTGTCTTTTCTCACTGATGCAATGCTTATTTTTCACAAATGTGGTATATGAAAGAAGATAAAATCAGCTTTTCAATAATGCCCTTCAACGTTGAAAATACTCAGAATACATTCAAGCATGAAAGGTTGAATTTCAAAATTGCTCGTGCAAATGATTTACACCCGTGTCCCTTCTGATTGTCTTTGCTCTGTCATGCTTGAATGGAAATCTCTCTGATTGGTATCAAATTAAAGAAGAGAAAATATGCTTTCCAACTATGTACGATTTTTTGGTCATATTTGTTATTAACATATTAAAATATCTTCAACAATCTCGGTTTCCTTTTTTCTGGGACACATTATAATAGCCAGGTCTTTTAGACCCACCTCTCATCAAGAGGCTATTTGAGTACAATTCGGAATCAAAAAGGATTTCTTATGTATTACATTTTCATGACTCCGCAACAAAGTTGCCGGAGGCATTATGTTTTCGGGTTGTCCGTCCGTGTGTCTGTCTGTCCATCCATGCGTCTGTTACCGGTTCTCATTACCGTGATAACTTAACAACCGATAATCGGATTTTGATGAAACTAGGACCAAGTATGTAATGTGAGACACTAATGAACTGTTTAGATTATGGAGCTGAAAGGTCAAGGGTCAAAGGTCACTGAGCCTAAAATATGTCCGATTTTGGGCTCATTACCTTCAACTTCATGAACTTCATGTGTTTTGCATGGAAAATATATTATCACTGAAATTTGACCTTGGGCTAGTGCACAGGAGGTCACCAAAAATGGACTTAAATATCAAGATGAAGTTTTTTGGAGCATGTTTGGAGGCTCATAGCTACAACATTAAAATAGCTTAGAAACCAATATGATGTCCACTGAAAGACCTTCAATTGCTCAAGACACCTACCAAAAATCAGTGTGACTGCGTAAGTCATTTTCATACAGCGCACCCCCGAATTTTGACTTTTTCCAAAATCAACCAAGTTCAAGGTCATTTTCACCCCTTGTCCCACCTAGTAGCAACACCAGTTTATGTGTATTGGTAGACATTCATCTATATTTTGAAGGGTCACCAAAGAAATTTTGCTACCGAAATGTTTAATGCCTAATTAACACAGTCAAAAACGGCTGTGAACGCCATGAAATTGATAGTCTGCGTTCTAGACTGTTCTATGTTTTTCTACCTAGAGCACCAGTCTACAAGCTTAGACTAGATTTTTCTAGAAATTAAGACTACATGGTAGCAAACTCACATTCACATCACTCTGGTCAAGGAATAAACTTTGGTCAGTTTATGGGAAGGAGAAATAAAAAGAACAGTCTATGAACGAAGACTATGAGATTAAGCCAACACTGAAAAAAATGTGGTGCTCTGATTTCAATTTCATAGGCTTGTTCACAGACTGCTTTTTAGCTCACCTCAGCCAAAGGCTCAAGTGAGCTATTGCGATCGCTTTTCGTCCGTCGTGCGTCGTTTGTCGTTCGTCGTTCATCGTGCGTAAACTTTTACACATTTTCAGCTTCTTCTTCAAAATGCATGATTGGATTTGGCCCAAACTTGGCAGGAATGATCCTTAGGGTGTGGGGATTCAAGGGTTCTCAAATGGTACACCTGGCCCCCTGGGGGCCCAGGGGCAGGGCCCTAAAGGGCCAAAAGTAGGTAGTTTTCAAACATCTTCTTCTCTAGACCCAGAAATAGTTTAGGTAAGCCACTCTGTGTGTAGATACCTCTATATGTGCTGAATTAATGTTCCTCATGACAATGTCCAGGGTGGCCCGGTTTGGCCCCTAAAGGGGGCAAAAGTTTGGGATGGGGCCCTATGGGAATAATTCACCTTCACATCGATGGATTTAGACCAAACTTGGTGGAAATGATCCTTAGGGGGAGGGGATAGAGGGTTCCTGGAATGGTACACCAGGCCCCCCTGGGGGCCCAGGGGGTAGGACCCATAAGGGCCCAAACTAGGTAACTTTCTAACAACAAGCCCATTTATAACCAAACTTGGGTGGTAGATGCGTAACAGGGACCTTAATGTAATTTGGGGGTCAAAGGTCACATATGTAGGTCAAAGGTCAAATGAATTTAAATGTTTCTTCTTTGGTTGTGACTGGCCCATTTGTGACTAACTTGGATGGTTAATGCTATATGTATAGTGACCTCAATGATAAATTGGGGTCAAGGTCACATAAGTAGGCCACAGGTCAAATGTTGAGATACTAGGACGTGCTTTGTTTTTACAAAAATGGATGTCAGTATTTAATTAAATTTGGCAAAATCAGCTATATGGCAAGGGGATGCAAAGTTTTCCAACAGGTTCATTTCGCTACGTGGGTGCCTAGATATCAGGCTCCAAGGGCCAAAACTATACATATAGCTGATGGTTTTTTCTATGGGCACCTTAGAGAGTTTGCGAGATCTCAGGTGAGCATCGTGCCCCCTGGGGCTCTTGTTTAATTTACCTTACCCCATCGAGACCCAACCTTTATTCTCAAGGTAGATTGATCATGAACTGTTAGTTGGCTACCATGTAGTTTAAATTTCTAAACTAAAATCGAGTCCAAGCTTCCAGACTGCTTCTCTTAGGAGACAAACAAAGAATAGTCTAGAACACAGACTATCAATTTTATGATGTTTACAGCCATTTTTGACAGTGTTAATCGGGCTATTCATTTCGGTAGCAAAATTTCTTTGGTGACCCTTCAAAATATAGATAAATGTCTATCAGTACACCAAAATTGGTGGTGCTACGAACTACGAAGTGGGACAAGGGCTTAAAAATGACCTTGAACTTGGTTGATTTTGGAAAAAGTAAAAATTCGGGGGCGCACTGTGTGAAAACGACTCGTGCAGTCACACTGATTTTTGGTAGGTGTCTTGAGCAATTGAAGGTCTTTCAGTGGACATCATATTGGTTTCTAAGCTATTGTAATTTTGTAACTATGAGCCTCGTGATCTTGACACGTAAGGCCATTTTTGGTGACCTCCTGTGCACTAGCCGAAGGTCAAATCTGAGTGATAATACATTTTTCGTGTAGAAGGCATGCAGTTCTTTCTATTTCCAGACAATGAATGCTCCAGCTTATCTACTCTGGCTACAGCATCTCACCTAAAATTGCTTAATTTGATAAAGACTTATTATTTCAGTGTGCATTGGCTGCTAGGTGTGGCCATATCTTAGCAACCATATGACCTTGAGGCAAAATATTTCAGAATTTTCCGTCAAACACGTGGTGGAACATTTGGTGTGAGTTTTAACAAAGTTGAAGGGGGGTCAGGTGACAAATTGTCTGAAAATTGGTTGATTTGACGTGGATTGAGCCATTTATGTAACGAGACGTTCACGTTTATTGTTAAGTTTGTTAGTTTCTTTCATTGTATATACCTTTACAAATTTCATTTTAAATGATTTGTTAGTTTAAATTTGATTTTGAATATAAAGATGGACCCTCTTGAAAAACAGCGTTTTTACTAGGCTGAATGAGGCTATCCAGCCACATCTTTTTAATTTATTTTGATAGTAACGGAAATAAATACCAATACCAATATATAAGGCACTAACTTACTGATTGGATTGTGGAGTTGAATGGTCGAAGGTCACAAGGCCTCATGTCCGAATTTAGCTCATTGTCACAATCATTTAAGAACTACTTATTAGATTTTACTGTAACTTGACCAAAGGTCACATGGGCTTATTAATCTCACTGGTCGTGCTACCATCAATTGGATGGGAGTGTGGACTGCAGAGGCATACCCATCGACTGCACGCAGTCGAACTGCTTTAGTTTATCTATGTATTATGTTTTTGTTTTTCTTTGATTTTCTATTGTTTTCATAGTGGAGAGCACTTTTACGATAATACACAGCATGAAATGAATCAATTTTGTTGAAATTAAGTTAATTGTGCTTAATCCCACTCATCACGTTTACATGTAAACTAAGTGTCTAGATTAGCGTAATGTAGATCGATAGACTTTTCAGATGTAAATGCAGTTCTCATGTTTGCTGAAATTTATTTGATGGTGTGTGTTCAAATCTTGCCAAAGATGTACATGTAGCATATTTGAAGGTAAATGACATGATTGGGGGTAGTCCTCAACATGGGTTAAAAAGATATTCTTGAATCAAGTTAACTTCGCAGGGATTCTACTATGAAAATTTTGTAATCAAATGGTGACACATTTTAATATAATGTCTATCAGTACACCTTGTACAGTCAAATGTGTAGTGTAGACTTCTATGGGGATTAAATCTATCGTGCCCAGATAAAATTAAACTGCTGGCCTGTTCATGCTTGATTCTCCCAAAGTATCATGACAAATTCTTTCAGCAAGGAGATCCACTTCAGCTGATGTACATTTGGTCTATTTTTCAACCAGTTTGGTTATATACATGTTTGCATTTCTCCCAATCATGTCACTGACCTTTAATACATGCAACTCTAAGAAAGTTAATGCAGCTGAAAATGCCATCTTCACCGAAGGTGGTGCCAGAGGCATCAGTTTTCAGATTGACCATCCTGTCTGTCCATCTCATTTTTCTCATTGTCGTGATATTATCAAGAACATTTTAAGATGTGATATTCAAACTGGATGAAAGTATGTGTACACATAGGGAGATGATAAGATTATATATTGCAGTAACTAAGTTAACTTATGAAATCATCAGCATGATTAGTCTTGTTATCAAGATATGTCAAGAACAACTGAATCTGTCAGACACTAAATACAAGATACCTCGAGCTGGGGCCTATGGAGAATTTGTATTATTATCCCCTCTCCCGACGAAGTCAGGAAGGGGTATACTGTAGGAGCGTCATCGTCCGTCCGTCCGTCCGAAACACTGGTTTCCGTTCAATATCTTTAGTGATGTTTGATGGATTTTCATAAAATTTGGTATGGAGGCACTAAATATAGCCCAAGTGTGGTTTTGGAGGTTGTAGGTCAAAGGTCACAGCTCATTAAAGGTGAAAACTGGTTTCCATTCGATAACTTTACTAATATTTGACAGATTTTGATCAGATTTTTTATGAAGGTACATGATATCAAAATACAACCAAATTTATTCATAAATGAACAGGTGAGAAAAATAATTCTATGCTGGGTTTCGGAAGAGAAAACATTCATACATTGAAATACATAATTATCAAATGGTCTATTGCATTATCATATTTGGGTTGAAAATGGGTAAAAATCATCTTTCAAAAGGACTATTTTGAAAAAAAAGTATGTAGGCTACCATATCAGAAATCTAATCACTTATTGAAAATATAAGGGGCATAATTGATTTGATTATCAGGCTTGTAGTGTAGTTTGATTGGGTTTCCCAAAGTATTTTGTGTGTGTATGAAATGTCCTAATATTTTTACACAGTTTTCAAAATTAAGGGGTAAATATAGTTTTGTTTTGTTTTTTGCATAAGACTCGTGTTTATTTATTTGTAAGCAAAATACAATTATAATAAGCCTATAGCGTATTAAATTCTGCAAAAAAATGAGGGGAAATTCAGCCCTCTAGCTTCTTCCTATCAAATTTTGTAGTGGACCAAAATATGTACCATTCTGTAATTTTTTTTTTTTTTTTTTGGGGGGGGGGGGGTTTGTATAGTTTGTCAAAGAACAATTTCTATGGGTTTCCACATGTAAAGTCTGCGGTAAACTGAAGCAAATAGAGTTTCAGTTGAAAGACTTCACCTAAGTTTGCAATGACATAATGAATTTGAACAAAAGCAAGGGTTATGTTCTAATTTTATTTATTCTACAAACATTTCAAAGTAAGTGGAAAAATGTGCAAAAATTTGATTTTTTTTTTTTGTCTAGAAACGGTGCAACATACAGCGTTCTAGGTTGCAAAAACTGAAAATAAAGGTACCTTTCCCCCGGAAAAGGCCTATATTCATTGATGAAAAGGTAATTTCCACACTTCATATGTTAACACACATTTGTCAGTGAAATGGTGGTCAAGTCTTGATCTTTCATGTTTCCGTAGTATCAAAATACAATTTGATTTTGGATTATGTACACTTATTTCAAAGGTCATAGCTCATTAAATATATAAGATTAGCTAATTACAAGTTCCGTTCAATGACTTAGTAATGTAAGACAGATTCTGATCTTCAAGTATGTATGCCAAAGGGCAAAGTTCACACTTCATTAAATATGCATATGTATGCCATATGTACCCAGTGAGGGGATGCTTTTCATTGTCCTTGTATTAAATTCAAACCGTCTCCAATGGGTTAAGATGGAAATTTAATAATATGTCTTGAATGTATGTGTTCTAGAATTTTTGTTCACCTTGACATTAATTCATGTGCTGATTTTTATCTACTCTATATTTAGTTCGCTGATAACACCATAACTCTCTAAGGTTTAAGTTTTAGGGTGATCTGTGATCCGTTCAAATACTATCATCTATGTTGTGTAGCAAAGTTTGATAATTTTGTAAATGGTGCTTCCACAATGTTACATGTATTCAGTATCTATTTTCAGGTATAACCCTGTTCAAGAATATATGCAAATGAACATGTTTAAACTGAACACAACTCATCAGATTAAACCAGGGTTATCTGCTAAAACCATTATTGCTTTTGTTTGCATCTACTAACTGTACTAGTACTAGTCAGAACACTTAAAAGTAGTAGTAGAAGTTGTAGTTGTAGTAGTAGTAGTAGTAGTAGTAGTAAGTATTAGGAGTAGTATTAGGTCAGAATGTTAAATCCATTTTTAAACCAGATTGAGAGGCTTTTGCAAAACAACAATTTTACAGCCGGAAGAGCTTCCTGACCTCAACCTTGGACAGGTATTATTGGTTTACCAGGATACCAGTAGGCGTCAAGCAAACTTGACCATCTACTAAATGTCAGTGATTTTTTTTTTTTTTGGGGGGGGGGAGAGTGGTGGAACTTTGTTCATGCTTGTTCACACCCTTTCATTAAGACAAGGGATAGTTTATTTACCTTTGGTTATGTTCATGAAATTCAACGATTTTGATGCTGTATACACTTCATATTTTGTGCGCATAATTTTTTCCGAATTAATCTTCAAGACGGGAAATAACTGAGATTTTATTCAAATAGTTTAATAAGTAGGTTTCAATTCATTTCGTTCACGTATTTTAAGATGTGATTTATTTTATTTTTTTTGTGAATAGTGTGATTTTGTGCTCACACATGGTTATGTTGTTGTGCGTGGATTACCCCCTCTCACTCCTATATGATACATGTTTATGCATATTGCACACTTACATTTTTATTTGTTTGATTTCTATTCATTAGAACCCACTGATTCATCCAATGTATATATTCATACAGCTATACTTGCTATTAAATGTACATATTTTAATATGTGTCTTACAACTAATAATTGTTGGTCTTTGCTTGGTTCATTTGTTTATAGAAATACATGTATAGAACATTATTGAAAATTCACTGCATTTCAGTTAAAGGCAACAAGCTTCAAATGTTAAAATGAGTAGTACATTTTTGGTAAGGCTGAACTCAATTTACCAAAACTTGCACACTACTGTAACAAAATGATAATTACATGTATACAGTCATGTAACTCCACCATGTTGGAAAGGTATATGGAATTCCAAACGACTACGTAAAAAGCGTGCTATAGTTAAAAAAAAATTAACACATTAGAGGGTGCTCTCGACAAAAAGTAGCGGTTTCATCCATTTCAGATTTTTGCATGACACGTTTCTTTAAATAATGATTAAATGAAAAGATCATCAACGATTATTTTAAACCCGCTTTTATTTTTTAAAATAAAAGTGATAGCATTTTCTTTTTAGCCATCGAATAAATCTGGGGCCCCGATTTCGTTTGATCCGGTAATGAACTAATTTTGATCAAATAAAGTCTGCTTTGAAATAAAAGTTCATGCTCTTTCAACTACAAGATTTAATTATTCGTTACCCACAATACATTAAGACGTGCGATGCCCTCTTGCCATTACACTATTGGTTACTGGTAATACATGTAGTATTGATATCTCAAAATGAAATAAGTTGGCTATGAAATGATACCTTAAAATGAAAGCCACAGGCTAACAATGACAACAGTTTAAACAACGTGAGCTACGTAATCTTCCATGCTTTAAGTGTCTTCGGTAAGTTCTAAAATGAAATGAAAAAAAAAACTGTACTTCAAAGTGATGAATAAGTGCTTTAATCGAATGAAAATCTACAAAAACTGAAGTTGACCATATTCACCTGACCATTTCCTCTCATAAACTTACTGTGCGTAGATCTATTATCTAATTTATAGTAGGGTGGAGTATTAATTACTGATTCATGCATACCATGCCTGGGCCAGGGGCTGAATAACTTTCCAAACTTTGGTATTCTGGGGTGTTTATTTGTCCATTTGAATACTACTATGTAGCCCATCACAGTTTAGACAATTTCGTAACTTGAAGCTCCACAATGATAGCCTATTACTTTTATTCTAGAGTCGTGTACGTCTGAACCTCATTGTAAAAAAAAAAAGATGATGCTGAATCGCAGTTACTTCACTTCCATTTGGGATATGCATAGGCTAATCGCATTAATAAAATATTGTCCGAGCCCAGGGCCTGTTTACTATCCCTATTTTCCTTGGACAGTCCCTATTTTTGGCAAAAGAAAAAGCACCATTTACCCATTTTTTTTATTGTGTCCCTATTTTTGCAAATGTTTGAGGTTAGTAATGTATAGGATATTGACGAATGTCCCCATTTCTCTTATTGTTTACCCAATTTTGTCCCTATTTTTGATTTTTCGGGGTTTGCAGGTATGCGAGCCAATTGAGAAAAGAATTTCTGTAACTGGTAATGACATGTATCGATTTATGAAAAATTTTAGCACAAGGTCACCAAACAAGACGTAATTAGAGGTAACTGTACGAAAACGTAAAGGATGTACGTAACAACCCCAAAAGCATATCGTGCGAAATCAATTCCAAACAATGATGTTCAGAAGAGAAGTGTCCCGACGACAATTTGTGAAGGAGCCGACACCACAGATTTTCATCGAAGCACATAGGCCTATTCCCGTTCAAAGTCGAATAGTGACAGAAATTTGGGCTAATGGTCTTTCTTTATTTGATATACACTTACATGTAATACCAAAAGCAAAATTTATCCCATGACAAAATTAATCCGTGAACATAAACCACATTAAAAGGTCAAGTATATGTGTATGGGCTGTGTGTGTGTATGTATGTATGTGTGTGTGTGTGTGTGTGTGTGTGTGTGTGTGTGTGGTGTGTGTGTTTTGTATAAGGATGTGTTTGAGGGATGTGGGTAGGTGTGTTCACACGTGGTTTGAGGATGCGTGTCTGTTTATGTGTGTGCAGTGTGGGTTTGTATCTTTGTGTATTGTAATCAGTGGGGGGGGGATATTTGCCTAGTAAGGTAGTGTGCCGCTCTAATACCTGACTTTTTGGCAAAAAACAAAAATCATTATAGGCCTACATGGGTATGGTTTTTCGGGGGGGGGGATCCTTAAGCATGGGTCATGATTTGAACTTTAGACCCTACGAATTACACTAGATATTTTCGCATATTCCATCGTTAAAATGCACAAAAATGCTAAAAAAAAAAGGGGGGGACCAAAAAATCTTAATAAAAAACCTTAGTACGCCTAATAAGGTACCATTTTCTGCCGAAGTGACCCTTAGAATTAAAAGGGTCGGGTTTTTCAGCTTCCGCGGCACACCCCCGTCGCCCGGGGGGGGGGGGGTCGCTCTCCACACGACCTGCTACGCACCCGCGTCCAGAAAAAGCGTCGTAAAGGGTCCCTTTTCCAGCCCTCGGGCGTCGTCGACGTCTTTTGGAAAAAGGGTAGCTTTTTCAGCACCGTTCGCTGGCAATCGCCACTTAGGGTAGCCTTTTTTCACATGTCACGCCATTTAGGGATACTAATTTGGTTATGTAGATTACGCCATTTAGGGGTGCAAATTTTTTGTGGATCTAATAACATCTTCAACATGAAAATTTGATAATTAGGAGCCTGTTAAGTGAACCTCTTCGGGTTGCGCAATGTACAATAATGTTTTAGATGAGAAGAACACTTGGATGGGGTATCAAATTAGTTGATTTCACTGTTTACGCCCTCCCACGGTAGGAACTTTTTGAAAATACGCATAAAAAAGACGTGATTCTAGGAATGGTAAATACATATTTTAAAGGTTTACTTTCTGAAAATTATTTGGGATGATCATTGTAGTCAATTTTTCAAAAAAGATGTAGATTAAGTATGTGAAAAACTGTAATTGGGGTCATATTTCTCAGGAAACGAAGGGACTGGGGAGTGTGGAAAGGGGATACTACCTCCCACGGTCGGAACTTTTTGAAAATACGCATAGAAAAGACGTGATTCTAGGCATGGTAAATACATATTTTAAAGGTATGGGCCTATTTTATGGAGATTATTGGGGATTGTGTAGTGAGGCTTTCAAAAAGATGTACAGGAAGTATGTGACAAACTGTAATTAAGTATTCAGACTATATGCGGGGG
>JZLH01S0204817.1:36544-47566 GCA_001188425.1 Eucidaris tribuloides
AGAACTTTTTGTAGCCCAGCACACAGCACACTGTGATTGGATCATTTCAAAACAAAATATAAAAAAAACTTAAATTGGCTTCATAACTCAAATAACATCTTGTTTTTTTTATGACTCTCTTTCATCCGTAAACTTTTTACATTTTGTTCTTCTCCAAACTTGCTAAATTAATTTTAACCAAACTTGGTAGATGAAAGGATGTAATGTTGCTCAAATAGAGGCCATTTTAAGGGCGAGGGTAGTGTCTTAAAGACGCTATATAACACTGGAAGACCCGTTTAAAAAATTGTCGAACTTTGCTATCTGACATACAGGTATCTGACAGTGTTTGAATGGACAAATAAACACGCTAGAACACAGAAGTTTGGACAGTTATGCTGTCACTTGTAAAATATGTACAGGTACATATTGGCACATTATTTATTCTCAGCCGATAGGAAATTCTGCAACACAGCAGTCTATGGCGGAAAGCTGGAATGGTCTCTCGATGATTTTCACACTTAATGATCGTTTTAAACAGTAATTTTTTCAGGGCTTCATTTTTAGACCGTATCAGAGATACTGGTAGCATGGAGAATCATGTAGCTCAGATTTTTTAAACTGGAAACATTGTTATGCAGTGCCTTTAAAGGGGAAACTCTTCTTGAAATATTGTATAAATGGATTTTGATAAAACTTAGCAAGAATCACATAGGCATACAAATTTGAAATTGAACAACCGTGGAAGCTAATCCCATGGGTGGGGGGGGGGCACTCAGGGGTACTGTGCAGTAGGTGTATGTCAAGCACGTGTTTGCCTGCATTATAACATTCAAGAAGAGGGGGCAGAGTGCTAGGTGGGTGGAAAGCGAGGCAGCATATACAGGAATATCAATCAAGACAGGCAAAACCCAGGGCACAGATAAGACACAACACAAAGCAGAAACAAAATAAATTTCTGGGCAGAGAAAGAGAAAGGAGGGTGAATCTGTTTGACTTTGAAATAAGGATATCATTTATTGGTGTGATTGAAAGAGAGAAAAAAATGTATAGAATGCTGGCAAGCACATCACCTTACCCAGGTCCGCGGCACACTGAATGTGATTAGAGATACTGCCCTCAAGTTGATTGGGCACCGTGAAGAAGTCACAGATCTGTATGGCCAGCTATAGTGCATAGATTCCTAGCATATCATTAGCATACTGGATTGCTCAAAATTTCTGGGGTTCTGGGTAGGTGAGTATATTCATGATTAGTTGCCATAGTCATGACCAATGTACAAGGTATATTTATCAAAACATAATGATATACTGGTATTTCATTGAAGTATATTGTATTAAGAGACTTAAGTATGTTATACTGATGCAAACACATTTCATTTTATAATTTCTCGCTACTTATTGTGAGTAGTAAAGTTTTGTGTTATTACCAAACATTTTTGAAAACATTCACAAAAATAATGTGAAAATCACATCCCTGGTGAAAAGGGGATCACAAAACAGCATGGAATGCTCATCTCTTTTCAGTTGTTTTGATGAAATTCTGTAAAATCTACATATCAAGTTAACGTTTGATAAATTCATCGAGAAATATTTCAATTAGTGTTTATCCTTCAAAAGCGCCTGTATAGATTTTATCCTCAAAATACAAATACCCTACCAGTATTATAGCCCTGTCATTGTCAAAGCAAGTCTAGAGCACAAATATTCAAACAATACGGCGTTCTTTATGCCGAGGTGGGTGGTTGTAGCTTGGTTGCAGTTCATTTATACGCAAAGAATTGTGTGGTCCAACTCAGGATTATATGTAGGGCCTACAATACAGTACATGTACATGTAGTAATGATCTATTTGACAAGCACACTGACAGCATCGTGAATCTGCTCAGTTGAGTGTATGAAAATGTCATACTTATCCTGCCCAAATGTTGTTGTTGTTTGTTGGGATAGAGGTTGCTTTGTTTTCTTTTTGTTTTCCTTCAACATGGACACGCTACCTGTAAAGCTCATTTGTACAGTGCAATTTAACGCATACATATGTTCATGATGTACACTGACTGGTTGGCTGTGTATCATTGTGTGACTTCTGCTTAGTCAAGCGTACCACTCTTGAATACAAGCACAATCCACTATTCGCTGTGCTCATTTCATTTTGTCTCTTTTCTCTTTTCTTTTTTCTTTGATTTCCACCGTGTGACCTTTGGCGATCCACGACCTAGGAGCCAAAGGATGATGTGGGAAAGAGAGAGGGAAAAGAAAGGAGGCATGAACGCTGAGAAAAGTTCATGCCCCCGTTAGGTGCTGGTTACTTGTACAGCCCTGCAATTGTTTGTACTGTGAGAATTGTTACAATGCAGGCATAGTGTACTATCTATTCAACGTTTGTACCCAAGTTGCCAACGAGCTTTGAGTCGCTATTGTGTGTGATAATTCAAAGTTTTGACATTTTACCGTCATCATGACAGCAATCTGATATTGTTCCGTCGTTTACGACTTAAAGATTGTGTTTGGGATTTGCAAGTTCATTACTTCTCTTCATTATCAATACCAAACGGTAGTTTAGTACTTACAAATGGTGTGTTGCAAGTGTGAGATCCATACGTTTGGAATTTGTTGTTTTATGAGAAAAACTAATAACGATATGTTACCAGAATATTGTTCTTTCTGCGAGTTTAAATTTTGCTCAAATTGCGAATCGCGGTTATGTGTATGTTCTCATGACCAGCAGAGCACACTGATTGGTTAAACGGTTAAACTCCGCGCGACCTTCAGCTAACGGCTGATTGGACAATTTTGGAATGGCCCGTGCACGTTAACATCACTGTAAATTTTGAAGTTTAAATGTCCAGATTTTCACGAAAACTACGTATTCTACCCAAAGGGTCTATGACAGGTGTATACTAATCTTCACATTGTGAATGATTTGAGCTGATATCATTCATTTTGCCATTTTCTGATGTGTAAATCCTGTATTCTGTCTTTAAAGACACTATATAACACTGTGGAATACCCGTTTAAAAAATTGTCGAACTTTGCTATCTGACATATCTGACAGTGTTTGAATGGACAAATAAACACCCTAGAACACAAAAGTTTGGACAGTTATGCTGTCACTAGTACAATATGTACAGGTACAAATTGGCACATTAATTCTATATCAGCTGATAGGAAATTCTGCAACACAGCAGTCTATGGAGAAAAGCTGGAATGGTCTCTCAATGATTTTCACTTTTTTAAAGCACTTAATGATTGTTTTACACTGCAATTTGTTCAGGGCTTCATTTGTAGACTGTACCACAGACACTAGTAGCATGGGGAATCATGTAGCTCAGATTTTTTGAACTGGAAACATTGTTATACAATGCCTTTAAGCCGCGCTTCTTTTTATGTACCCCATAGAGGTCCGCCTTCTATTCACTACATGTGTGTGACTGTGTCAGTCTACGAATGTGTACATGTATAAAGTGTCTAATTGCATGCAGCAGATATTTTCAAACATAGTGATACAAACTTATAAGGCATACCAAAACTGTCATAAAGCAAAGCAAAAGGTGTTGAAAAAACAAATTTCAGCCCGGTTATGTTCAGGCCTAATGAATGAGGATTTTGTAGATCCATATATTCCACACAAGTCCACAACATTTGATAAAAGTTAACAGAGGACATGTACTGTACCATACCATACATTAACTCTCCCCACCCACTCACAGATATAAGATGTGTGTCACATGCTATTCTGTGATGTCATAGACAATATCCCATAAAAGTAACATTATGCAGGTTATTAACAGATGCAGATGTCACTGACTTCCCAGATATGATGGTATTTCCTGGTAAAACACGGATGGGTTCATGAATATCCATACCCACGGACAGGAAGTACCTTCATTCCCTACATTTTGTAGTTTGTGACTTGTATATTGTTAATTTGTTTCCATTGACACACAGGTTGTGTCATTTTATCCGATGGCGTGGACACTATACATGTTTATTGTGCGATTTCTCTGTTATTTTGCAAACTTTCTGTGCATGGAGTGACTGTATGTTAGGTTTAAAGTTTATGTGTTTACATGATAAAAGTGTGACTATTTCAAATCAATAGTAGTGGTTGACCTAATTACAACATTAGCTGAGTTTAAAAGGCAGACAATAGTTTTGGTTTGTTTTGTCCATTTTGTATTATGATCTATGAATGCCTTCAAACTCACATCATACTCTGAATCTGTTCAATCTTTGAGAAATTGATAAAAAAATAATGGCGTGCACCCCTTCCCTTGACATTTTTGCTATACAGTACATGTAGGTCATGTTCATAGAAATATCTACTCACTGATCATTTGAAAATCACATGAATCTATTCTAAATAATTTGAGATAGGTTTGATTATTGTTTTTTAAACCCAGGTGTGACAATAATATACTTATGAAAGATAAATTTGTCAGATTAACACTGGCTTTGTACAAAGTTGAATTCAAACTTGCCCCTCTTTTAGAAGCAAGTAGTCACTGGTTTACATACATGTAGATGTAGATATTTGCCCCAATATAGTTTAACATATTGAAGAGGGTTTATTGTAAACGTTTGTAGAAAACTTAATAGTTTCATAGAAAAAAAAAATCAAGAGTAATGCAAGAATGGTAACCCGCAAATGTCAGTTGTGAACTCCACACATGAAACACACAGACAAACAGACATATATGCACCCATATACAGTAGGCCTATATAAATATGCAAACACACATTCTACAATGTACATGTACACACACACACACACACACACACACACACACACACACACACACACACACACACACACACACACACACACACACACACACACACACACACACACACACACACACACACACACACACACACACACACAGAACACACACACAAACAAGACAACATGCTGTTTTGCTGTATATTATACTTCTAGAGCTCAGCTACCTACAATACATGTAGTTTCATGTTCATGGTATGTCATAACATCAAATAGCCAACAAGCCTTATAAGTGTGCATATCCCAACATTATGCATGTTAGTAAGCCACTGTGAACACAATTAAATCTGCAGATCTTTGCAAGTTCGCCGCAGAATTTACACTCGCTCTCCGAGAGTTGCTTCATTATCATACAATGTTTAGTGCTCATTCCATGGCGGGTCATGTCATTCCTTGGCAAGGTATGAGTAATTTGACTTGCTTCATTTGCACCATAGTTAAACTGACTTTGCAGATCTTGGTAATCCATTCTGAATAAGATTTGTTGATCACATGATTAGTGTATTAATTAATTAGTAATTATGAGGCAATAAACGATGTCATACATTTTCATATCATACATTCATATTCATCACATTAAGTATACTTTAACAGAGTCACATATCATGGCTTTCGTGTTATCTGCGCAAAGTTTACCTGTGATGTGATATTGCAACAATGTTTACATGTGGACCGAAATTTGACAAGAGGAAGAAATTGTAATTTTGAATTGCTTATGTATGAGCCATAATCGGTAGGTTAGAATAGTGAAAGCATTATTTGTTCACTCATTCCAAAAGGATGCATTATTTAATTGAGGAGAACAAATAGTTAAGAACAAATATTCAACATTTGATTTTACACTATACATTTTATTTAGCAATACGAAGATGTAAAAGGCAATGTTTGTCACGAGCTCTTGTATTATAAACAATTTGATATGTTTCTTTAAAAAATTTTGCTAGAGGTGTGAGCTTGAAGTTAAGTTCCTAAAAAACAATATTTTTAGGAACAGTAACACAGTTGAAATAACTAATTTGAGTGGAAGGTCCACAATTTACGTATTGGAAGAATGAGGGCTGAAGCATATTACAGGGCTCCACCGCTTCACACTAACTTTATTGTTTATTTGCCCTTTGGACAAGTAAAATTAACACTTTCAGGTTTTTACTTGCCCAAAAAATATAAATAAAATATTTGTTACAAAAACATATCAGTCACAGTATTTTAAGTGTCAGTATTTCAAGTGGTAGTGGTATTATTTGCTACTGACCTCTATACAATTCAATATACATGACATGCAATTTGTGATCTCTTTATTTTTCAGAAAATACAAATTTGTGGGGTTCTAAATTATTACAAAACCCACGGGGGAAAGCATGGCCAGCAGCTGAATGCAAATCAGCTCATAAATCAGGTCTGAAAATAATCATTTCCATTACTTGCAAGTATAGGGGGTGGACGCTCATAAGTTGTGTACGGTGTGCAAGAGCTACACGCTCAGTCGTACATGTAGCTTTCCCCGCCCCCTTAACAAGAAGCTTGTTTATGCCCTGTAGTAGAGCTCTGCAATACTGGAATATCCCTTACAATGGAAGGCAAGTGTAGAAATATTGTTTGTCTGAATATTTTCGTTTTCTCTTTATGTTCCCATTTTTTTTGAAAGCAGATTAGTATCTCCAATCTGTATCTGTGCAGTGTGCTAATCACAGATCCATCCCTCCAAATGTAAAATGTAGCTTTGAAAGAGGTAAATTCAATTGTATATCAGGTAGATATCAAGTGCTCATATGCACCACAAACATAGAGTCCAAATTAAATATGATGAATGAAATTGAAATATGTTGCAATGAAATAAAACAATTCTTACTAAATATCCCACATGTATGCTAACATGGAATTTTAATTTTCATCAAAATGCTACACATGTATTTGTGTGGTTTTATTGTGTGACACTGGATATTCCAGATACATTAAAAAGAAGACAAAATATATTGTATTTTTGTTGTTTGTTGTTGGTTTGTGCTGTCAGTGTTTTTCTTGTACAACCTCAACCAGTTGAAGTGATACTAGTGTCATTTTGAATATGATTGATACAGGGCACCAGACTAACTTTTTTGCCTGCGTGCCCGTCGGGCAAGTGAAATTATCACTTTCAGATTTTTACTTGCCCGAATGAAAAATTTACTTGCCCAATAATAAACAGTAAACAAACACATTAAAATGATTTCTCACTTAATGTAAACAATAAGGCTTTTTATAGCATTGGACATTTATTATTTTAATTCTGGGGATTACAAAAGGTGTGATTTATGAAGTTGAATCATAAAATTAAATGAACAAAATAATGCTGAAATAGAGGTGAACACAAAATTTAGACATATTTTTGTTGTTTTTTTTTTGGACATATTTTGCTCATTTCAAGATCACAATTTTCTTGCCCAATCGGGCAAGTAAAGTTAAAACATTTTGAGTCATTACTTGCCCAACATAAAATTTAACTTGCCCAGGCAAGCGGGCAGGTGCTAGTGTTGAGCCCTGATTGATAGCAAAATTTACCTGTGAACATGTGTCAAATATCAGTGACAAAATTGGTTATTTTTTTTTAGAGATATTGGAGAAAATGATCTACATACCCATCCCCCTTCCCCTTCTTCTGTTTAATCATAGTGTGTTTAGTCAAACATGTATGTGTGCAAGTTTTGCGTCAGCTCTGTGAAATTTGTGATTTGAAACTACGATTAAACATTATATATCAATCAATTTTTGCACATGGGACTTAGTGGGTTAACAGAACAGAAAAGATGTTTAAATGCATTCATCATAATGTGGGGTGGAAATGTTTTTCTAGTCATGCTTGAGATTAGGCTGAATGGGAGGGCAAGACTGGTAACACAACTACGTGCACATGGATCTTAAAGAAAACTGTATGTTGGTTCCACTTCTGTACATGAAAAAGGAGCAAAAAATTAACTCTATGTACATGTACCATTCTTTAGTTGGTATAGTCTAAGTTTTAGACTGTCCTTTTTATCCTAATCCTAAGGCGGTATAGTCACTTTGACTTGGTATGAGTCTGGACACTTAGACTAGCTTTCTACGCTCGCTCACTACTCTCGGGATTGGGGTAAATTAAAGAGCAGTCTATGACTTAGACTATAGTAGGTAAGGGATGCATAGAGATGACCTGTTTGCTAGAGGTCACTAGATAGGAGATCTTCTCAGAAGACAAGATGGCCACCATTTTGGATTGCTACGGTTGGCTGTGTTCATAGGGAATTGTTGATTTGGGGTAAATAGTCTTAAGTTCCTACACTGTACTTCTTTCTTATGTATGTGTAGCCAATCTCAAATGTCTAGAAATGTTTATCAGATTCTAGTCTAGAACTTAGACTAGAAGTTAATGAAGAGGTGGTCACTTCACTTACAAACTCACTTGGTGCTGATTAGTGATTGGATAAAGGTAAAAAAAGGTTAAGAAAAAAAAAGTTGCACTTGTACTTTAGTTTAATATGGGATTGGAATTGGAATAAAAATGAAATTAAGACTACTGGTTACCGTACATGAAATTCTGTATCTTTTAGAAGTCATGAGAGAGTCAGTGCCTTAAACGCACTAATCCAAGACTATAAACCACCAAGTTTACCCTTTAGGAGGGTGACTTGGATAATAATAGAATAGGACTCGTGCCCAGCATGGAAGGTTTTTCAGGGAATGATTTACCTTTTCAGATGTTGCAATTTTGGAGGATATCTTCATTATCTTGTATAGATTGCTATATCTAAACATTACGCTTTTTATCAATATCAGACGCAAATAAAAGATTTACGAAATTTTAAAGCTTCACTAAATTTCCTAACACACAGGCTTTGGTCACAGTGCAATGATGTCACAGATTCACTCTCCACTGGCTTTATATACAAGTTTCATTATTTTCATATCACATCTATATGTACTTGGAGGCATAATGATTTCTACATCATGTTACCCATTGCAAAGCATGTCATTGGATAAGTTGCAGTAAAAATGATTTTTATAGAATTTCAAATGAGTAAAAAACTAACTTTTAAGAATGTTGTGAGTCCATGAGATCATCACATTGGCAATTTATGTCAATATGCTGTGGTATGAAATTTAGCATATCAAAATACTATACTTTGCAATTTGTCATCAAATTTTGATAAATATGTCACCATTCTGGTTATTTAACTAAATAAATTGAAAAAAAAAATACCTGGACTTGTCTTGCAAGAAACACAAAGTCTGTAGCCCTGATCAATTAGACCACCCATTACATTTGCCCCCTGGGGACTATTAAATGATTAACATTCACCCCTTAATATGGCCAATTGACCTGAAATGACCTTGTAGTGGCCTTTCTTTAGCCCTATGCTTCATTCTGTGGATACAAACTATACACAGATGAATGTGTAACATATCACACTTAACAATTGTGATAGAAGTTAAGTGGATTAGAAATGGAATTAAAAATACCATGTTTTGTGACTGGTGTACCACAAATAGAGGCAGTGATTTTCCGTTTCAAAAATTTATCTTTTCTGTTTCTGAAAACCTGTACTTCCGTTTCAACTTGATCGAAAAATGGAAATTCTGATTTGTCATAGAAAATGTGCTGCAAAAACATGAATTCTGTTTTGCAAAGGTAAATTCCTTGAATTTTCACATGAAAAGTAAAGAACCAAATCGGATTTTCCCATTTAATTTACCGGTAAACGGAAAATCACTGTCCCTACACAAACTGTTGTAGAAAATTACAATACACGTAATAGCGTTGCGAAACAATGATATGAGTTCACTCACCGATTGTCAGAACACCAAACTATGACTGATGCACACGAATTGAGAACGCGCAGCAGATCACGAGTTGAATTCAGCTCCAACACGTGGGACTGAGGGCACTTGCAGCGTACCGTTGGTTCGCTGTACAAACGCGCGCGAGTAGCTAGCTACATCCGGGAACCGTCCCCCCCCCCCCCCCCCCCCCGCTGCACTGTCCTGTGCGAATGTTAGCCAGCTGACTACAGTTCACCTTGCGAAGTTGCGGTAGTGTTTTATGATTCAGTATATTGCCACTAATTCCCGGTCACCAATAAATATAGACGCGATGATTTTCTCGCGATTATATGTGAGGATAAGATGCGTGCTCCGCTAGAAGTCTCCAAAGAAAACTGCAGTGTTGGCTGACGATAATACTTGTACAAATTAATGCGCAAACTAAAATGCTCCAGTTGTATCACGCAGAACGAAACATGTCGGTGAACAAAATAAGGTCAGGTGAACTTGCTCCTATAACTCGTCGCGATCCTTCCACGATGAAATCGCTAAGAACAGTGAAGATAAATCCACGAGAGATCATTCCAAGTGCCGAGGAATCCAAAAATCGGATGATTCTTGGATACTTCACTCCATCGTCATAAAATACAAGATAACTAATCGGTAGTTCAGATTCACACCTCTCTGATTGGCTACTGCTGATACATTAATGATTGATATGCAGAATGTAAGGAACGCTAAATGTCACGACAACAAAAGATACATGCTGAGTTGCAAATTACACGAAAGTTATGCAGTGCACCTGCTGCTACTCACTATTGTCACTAAATAACTGCAATGTTTTGTATTCAAACGAGGTAACAAAAATAGCTCCACAGTCAAAACACCACACTGTCATGTATACAGATTGAAAGGATATTAGAGGAAACACAAAGAATAAGATCTGTCAAATTGCTACTAATTTTTCTCTCTACACATTTGATCCTTTCCTGTACATGGTATACTTGGCATAAAATTTGTATGAAATTTCACTAACTCGCAATAAGTCTTAAATATCTTGTAAAATGTGGTGAAGCAAAATTAAATATTGTTCCTTTGTACCAGATTCTATCTTTGCTGGTACTTTATCAAGCAAGTCAGGAGCTTACAGAAACATTAATTTATTTTTATATTTTTCTCCTTTGATTGTCTTATATTTCGTCATTGATTTCTTATATTACTGTAAATTATGAAAATCAATAAAACATGGGAAAAAATGACCTGGTTTTTAATGTGTTGTAGATACTACACGGAACATAGAACATGATTAAATGCTATACCATGATCTCTCACCTTCAATTCACAATTCAGAAGTGAACGAGACTATCTGATGTCATTATGGTACAAAAATATTTCCAACAACTGCATTTTGCCTTCCACCATCTATACTTATAAAAGGCTAATGTCACGCTTTGGTCATGTATATATTGCTTTGTTCACAGCCAATCAA